>JAKCPI010003500.1:0-19157 GCA_023213315.1 Euborellia annulipes
AGTACTCTTTGGCCGATTTTGTTTAAAAGCTTATTTTCACGGTCCAGGACGGTACAAAACTTAAATATAAAATTTCAACCTCGTAGCTCAATTCCTTCATGCTTACAATTGAACACACAGACAGACCATGTCGCGAAAACCAATTTTTCTCAGGGGAGCCCAAAACGTGTATATCCATCAAAATCTTGACATCGAATTTGTGACATGAATCCAATACTTTCTCTCTCTATATATTAACATATGTATAGAGGTAAGAGGAAGTAAAAAGGAATCGTTTTAACAAACTCTTTTTGTTGCAGGTTATTATTTATGGGACATAGAAGTGAAAAAGTACCTGGATGTAGGGCTGGACGGTAATGGATTTTCATTACCGACCTCGATAATGAAAAAAAAACCGGTTTTTCTCGAAAGTCGGTAAAAATTTTTTACCGCCCGCGGAACCAAAGTTTGCCGCCGCGGAACATTTTTTTTTTTGCGGAACCAAAATTTTTCCCAGGCCGAAAAAATATTTTACCTTTTTTTTTAGAGACGCCAATTTTTTGCCGAAACATTTTTTTCCCCGCGGGACCAAAATTTTTCCCCGACCGGAAAAATATTTTACCTTTTTTTAGAGAGCCTATTTTTTGCCGAAACATTTTTTTTTTCCCCGCGGAACCGAAATTTTCCCCCGGGAGAAATATTTTACCTTTTTTTTAGAGAGCCAATTATTTTTTGCCGAAACTTTTTTTTCCCCGCGGAACCAAAATTTTCCCCCGGCCGGAGAAATATTTTACCTTTTTTTTAGAGAGCCAATTATTTTTTGCCGAAACATTTTTTTTTTCGCGGGACCAAAATTTTTCCCGGCCGGAAAAATATTTTACCTTTTTTTAGAGACGCCAATTTTTTGCCGCCGCGGAACATTTTTTTTCTCGCCGAACCAAAATTTTTTACCGCCCGAAAAAATAGGTTTTTACCGACTTTCGAAAAAAAACCGGTTTTTATCGAATTAGAGGTTCGTTACCGCGTTTTCGGTAAAAAATTTTTACCGGTTTACCGTCCAGCCCTACCTGGATGCATTGGCTGGATTTGCCGCGGCTAGCCAGGGCCATTGTCACCCTAAAATCATATGCGCCATAAAGAAACAGCTGGATATTATGACCCATGCATCAAGGGCTGTATATATTTCTAATATGGCCAAATATGGCGAATATGTCTGTAAACTATTTGGTTTTGAAAAAATGTTACCTATGAATACAGGTAATAAAAGTTTTATTTTTAATAATTATTAAAATACCTTAAAAGGTAACTAGGGTGACCTTACTTACCGATACTTATTATTGAGGTATACCTAAAACTTTAAGCATTCCCTTTGTTTTCGGAATAAATTAATTTCACATTCGAATAAAACTAGAAATGTATTATTTATTGCTTAAAATTACCTTAATACTAGGGTCCGACCGAAACAAGATTTTCAGCCGAAACCGAAACTTGTATTTCCTATAAAAAAATTTATATGACAAAAATTTTTTTTCTCCTTCAAGCAAATCATTTGACCTTTTTTTTTTTAAGACTCAAGTTTCGGAGTTTCGGCCGGCCGAAAGTTTCGGCTACTTTTTGGCCGAAACCGAAACTACGGCCGAAACCATGATTTTTGGCCGAAACCGTAACCGAAACCGAATATTCGGTCGGTTCCTACTTAATACATAATTAATTTATGAATAGAATATAGAAATTAATAGAAGAAATAGATTTTTCCTCAATTTTAATTATGCTTTATGCCCGGGAGCCGTGGCTCAGTGAGAAGACATTAGCTTCTCGCACCGGAGTCCCGGGTTCGCTTCCCGTCCCAAGCGAGAAAAATTTATTTCATTTGATTTGACTACAAATCATATGAAATAAATAGGGATGGGGTCTAAATGGCCTTAGATGCCGAAAAAGACCTTAAAAAAAAAAAAAAAAAAAAATTATGCTTTATGCATTTGAATGTAACAGGTCATTCAAACTATCTTTAAATTCTTGCTTGTCCTTTCCTTGAGCCATCAGTGGTAACAGGTAGGAACTCTCTACGGAGACAGTCCTATCTCAGGGTGTAGCGCCCCTGCCTCATGTGAGCTCCAGATTCCTCTTGGCTCCGGGAGGTAGCGATCTGACAAGGATCCCAACTCAGGGTTACGAGACAAGACCGAAGGACTTCCGGAATAAGAAGTCAACACTTACAAGCCAACGGGCTCCTGGGAGGTCGGATGAGCGAACAAGTTCTAGGGCACCCTATTGTCCTTGGGAAACCTTTCCAAAAGGCGGATGAATCACGATTGATCAACGGCATTAGGATGTGGAAGGCAAGGGGAAACCACCACATTAAAGATCTTCGGATATCTCAAGAAATTGTGGCTTTTCTCTAAGAAAGCCCAAGAAAAGTTCTATGAATTCTTCGAATGTTAAATTCAAATCCGGAAGTATAATATCTTCTCAATCGGATCTCCGGGAGAAGAAATGTACGAAGACTTCGTGTAGAAGAAAAGTAAAGAAAGGAGCAAATCATTTAAGAATCGGGACATGGAATGTCAGGACCCTCCTTCAAGACGAAAAAGTAGAGAATCTTAAAAGAGAAATGCAGAGAAATAAAGCCGATTTCATAGGAGTGAGTGAAGTGAGATGGGAAGGATGTGGAGAGCGAACTACCAATGAGTACACCTTTTACTACAGTGGGAATAGAAGAGGAAAGAATGGGGTAGGAATAATGGTCAATAAAACAGTAAAACACTCCGTAAATAAAGTGATATATGACTGTGATAGGCTAATAGCCATAAAACTGAATGCAATACCAAAGAAAATTTTGATACTACAAGTGTATATGCCTACTTGTGATTATGACGATGAGGGAATAGAAGAAATGTATAATAGAATAAGGAATATTATTAAAAACGAAGGCCAGGGATGTTGCAATATAGTGATGGGAGATTGGAATGCAAATGTCGGAGATGAAGTAGTCAACGGAGTAGTTGGTCAATATGGAATTGGAACAAGAAATGAAATAGGAGAATGGTTGATAGATTTTTGTAAGGAAAATAATCTGATAGTTGCAAACACGATGTTCAAAAATCATAAACGAAGACTACACACTTGGAAATCCCAGGGGACTTATATAGAAAGCAGATTGACTTTATAATAGTAGAAAGTAGATTTAGAAACGGAGTCAAAAATGTTTGTGGACGGCCAGGTGCTGATATATTCAGCGACCACATTCTTTTGGTAGCAGATATTGAAATAAAACTGAAAAAAATCAAAAAAGCGACTCCTACCAAGAAATGGGACGTTTTAAAGCTAAAAGAAATGGATAAAAGAGAAATAGGAAATAAAATGGAAATGAAATGGTGTCTTCATTACAGACACCATGCAAAGAGGGGGTAGAAGATCATTGGAAAAGAATAAAGAAAGGCATTGAAAACGTTGGAAAGGAATGTATTGGGTACAGAAAAACTATAAGAGCGAAGAAATCGTGGATTACAACAGAAATGATAGAGAAGATGAAGGAAAGAAGAAAAGCAAAAAACCTAAACACGGATGAAGGGAAAAGACTTTATAGGAAACTCAACAGCCAGCTAAGAAGAGAAACAGATAAAGCAAGGGAATTATGGTTATCGAAAGAATGTGCAGAGATTGAAGAGATGGATAAAATTGGAAGGCATGACTTAACATATAATAAAATAAGGAACATTACGTGGGACGGCAAGAAAGCGAGACCCAGATCAAGTGAGACGGAATTAGAAAGTAAAGATGGGCCACTATTAAGAGGGGAGAAAGAAGTGCTTAAAAGATGGAAAGAGTACATGGAAGAGTTGTAAAAAACCTAATACACTTGAGGTAGAAAGGGAAGAGGATGTAGAGCGGGATAACATTGAAATGGACATTCTGAAATCAGAGGTTGAGATAGCTATGAAAGTAATGAAAGATGGAAAAGCTGCAGGAGCGGATGGTATACCTGTTGAACTGTTGCAATGCCTACAGGACAATGGCATTAAGGAAATAATCCATCTTTGCAATAAGATTTATAGAAGTGGTGAATGGCCAAATAACTTTCTATGCTCTGAAATGGTCGCACTGCCTAAAAAGCAAGAAATGCCAAGAACATTGCACAATCAGCCTAGTCTCCCATACGGCGAAGATATTATTAAGAATAATAAACAGAAGGCTAAATAAAATTATGGAAGAAAACATCTCAGACAGTACGGGTTTAGGAAGGGAATGGGAACAAGAGACGCTATAGGAGTAGTAAAAACTATAGGAGAGAGGTATTTGGAAAAAGGAAAGAGCTTTTGTGTTTGTTTTATTGATGTATTAAAAGCATTTGATTGTGTGCGCTGGGAAAAGCTCACGGAGGTGCTATAAAGAAAAGGAGTAAATTGGAGAGAGAGAAGAGTAGTAATAGGCAATCTATACATGAAACAGAAAGCAAATATAAGAATTGGAAATGGAAAAACTGAATGGTTTAGTATAGGAAGAGGAGTGAGACAGGGGTGTTGTCTGCCTCCTACTCTTTTTAACTTATATATGGAGGATATGTTAGGAAAATGTTGGGAAAATTCACACCAGATTTTTTGTGTCGACATATATTTAGTTCCCGACAGTACGGAACATTTGAATTCAGATGTAAAATTTATAAGTATGGGAAAATATTTATATTTTGTTACCATGGCAACCATTTCTCCTATCTTCCCTATGAAATACAAGAGTAAAGTGGTCTTCAGAAGATTTCAATCGCAAAATGAGAATATACATTTTAAAGAGCATCTAAAAAATAATTGATTTTTGAATTTTAAAAAAATCGTTGAGCAAATTTTGAGAAAATCGAAAAAAACTGAAAAAGTACATCAGTAAAGTACTAGTACTCTTTGGCCGATTTTGATTAAAAGCTTATTTTTCCGGTCCCGGGGGTGTTTAACTTAAATATAAAATTTCAACCTCGTAGCTCAATTCCTTCATGCTTAAAATTGAACACACACACACACACACACACACACCCACACACACCACCCACAGACAGACCATGTCGCGAAAACCACTTTTTTGGATTCAGGGGACCTCAAAACGTGAAGATCCATCAAAATCTCGACATCGAATTTTTGACATGAATCCAATACTTTCTCTCTATATATATATTACATATATACATAGGTAAGAGAAAGAAAAATGATCGACGAATTGAAGGTGGATACGAAGGGATGAAAAGATTAGCTCAGGAAAGTGAGTGAATGGAGAAGGAAGAATCGTCACTGTCCTGCGAAAAAAGCAGAAAACTTATGATGATGATGATGATGACAGAGTATCCACCTCTTGTGTTAGGACTCTAAATAATATCCCGTGGACCATTAAGAAAAGATGCGTCTTGAATTCTAATTCTAAAAAAGAGATAAATTCAATTGTATCATCTGTCAAAGTTCCTCAGCATATTTATTTTTCATTTCATAATTATTTGTCAATTATATTTTTCAGTTCCATTATATAAAATTATATTAAACAAATGTGTGAATATGCTTAGTCACATCCGAATTAGCTGAATGTAAAAAGTTTTACAACTCGAGGATACCGATATTTTAATTATAACCGAAACTGTCTCCACTACTCTTGAGTTTCCTCATTTCGTAGAGGCTTACTTCCTCCGCATATGTGTAATTTGATGCACTGAAGATGGATTGCGTAGGCATTCCGAAATATTTGCAAAATAATTATTTTAATTGAAGTTGTAGTTGTTTCATCTGTGATATGGAAAATTTAAATATTTTAACTTTTTTATTATTATCTTTTATTCGGAAGAAGTAAATAATATTATCTGGTGTGTTATTATTAAAACGATTAAATACAAAGTATTTGATGCAGAATATTTCAAAGTAATAGTTAAATTTTTCAAAGTATATAATGAAAATTATCATCTTAAAAAAAAGACTACACCGAAACATACAATATATAAAATAAATGTCCAAAGATGGCCAGCTTTTGTATGTTTCGGCTAGTCTTTTTAAGGTATGTTAATTTTCATTATATATATACATGCTTTGTCCGTTTTGAAAAATTTGAAAATTTAACTGTGCACTGAATATCACTTTTGTATCAAATACTTTGTATTTAATCGTTTTAATAATGTACACCAGGTGAATATAATATTATAATATGATTTGTAGGTCCTGAAGATGGAATTATGTTTCCGGAAAGTGATGATTATAATCCACTGACCTCGAAAAGATAATAATAAAAAAGTTAAAATTATTTAAATTTTAATTTTCCCATATCGCTCATCATCCTTGGCAGATGAGAGTAGCTGCAAGCTTCAATTATCTATATCAACCTCATCAACGAAACACATTCTTCAAATAAATTATTTTACTTGTGGAAAGCAACCGCTGGTGTATATTTTTCTCCATATCCATAACCTCAACGATCTGTCCCGGCAGAATTTTAACATCTACTATGTCGTGCTCTTATATTTTTATTTATACCATCTTCTATAGGCCTATTTATTTATAAGGAGAGAGTGGGAGTTTGTATGTAGGGGCTAAGCTCAGAATCTGCCATTTTCTTCCAAAACCTTGAGGGGGGAGGCAAAAATACCAATTGTCGGGAGTACAAAATTAAAAAACGTATTAATGCGAAGATTGAATTGTAGATGTAGAAAGGGAATAAAAATAACATTTTTATTTTTTTTTTAGGTGTGGAAGCTTTTGAAACGGCATTTAAAGTAGCCCGAAAATGGGGATATGAATGTAAGAAAATTCCAGATAACAAAGCTGTTGTAATTGTGGCGAAAGGCAATTTCCATGGACGAACGATAGCAGCCACTACGGCATCCTCGAATAAATCGTATAAAGAACATTTTGGACCTTTCGTTCCAGGAGTTAAGCACATCCCATATAATGATGTTGAGGCTTTTGAGGTAACAAAAATAAAAATAAAAAATTTATTATCTATGAGCAGGCCCGAATTATATATTTTTCCTCTGTCGACGTTTCGGGGACTAAACGTCACCCATCTTCAGGACCTTTATGTCACCAATCTTGTTGGTAGCTGCACTCGATGGTACTCGCAGAATCCAATCGAATTATATATGTCGTAGACAGATCGTGAAATTAGACAGTTCATGAACTGTCTAGACATTTCGTGAACTGCAGCCAGATCGTGTAATGGTCAAACAGTTACATGATCTGGCTAAAAATTTTAGACAGTTCATGAAATGCAATTGGGCCTTAGACAGATCGTGTAATGCTCGAGAATTACATGAAATGTCTAAATTTTTTAGGCAGTTCGTGAACTGCCTAACAGCAATTTTGCCGATCGTACTGTTTGTAATTTAATGCAATAAATCTAAAAAAAAAAAATTTTATTTTTTCGAAAATCAAAAAAAAAGGGCTTCTATAAGTTGTAGACATTTTAAATAACTTTAATTAAAAAAAAAAATTGAGGTAGATAGCTTCAAATTTGTGGCCGCTGGAATCTCCCAAAATTAGAACCCGGAGACGCCCACCTTAACTCAAGATTTAAAAAGTGAGGAAGATTTGGAAAATTTAGTAATCGATAATTATAATAATATTGATAGAAATTGACTTTTTTCGAGATCTTTATTTGCTTTATAAACAGTACACGATCGGCAATGGAATAAGCTGTTAGGGCAGTTCATGAACTGCCTCAAAAATTTAGACATTTCATGTAATTCGGAGCATTACACGATCTGTCTAAGGCCCAATTGCATTTCATGAACTGTCAAAATTTTTAGCCAGATCATGTAACTGTTTGACCATTCACGATCTGGCTGCAGTTCATGAAATGTCTAGACAGTTCATGAACTGTCTAATTTCACGATCTGTCTACGACATATATAAATACTTTGTAGTCAGTTAGTCGCCGAAACGTCGACAGAGGGAAAAATAAATAATTCGGGCCGATAGAAGTCTTGTTTTATTTCGTCGGAAATAATCAAATTAATCATAAAAACAAAAATCTATCAGTAAGTGTTAAGAAGAACGTTCTGTACGGGTGCCTTTGGTCCGGATTATCATGAGAACCAGAGTCAATTCAAACAAAGTAATTTATAGCCTAAGTATTTCGTCATCATAGCTATTTAAATTGACTTTATAAGCTTATGCCTTAGAAAAAAAATTTTTTGTTCCTCATGTTATCATTGATCAATACCAGAGGTGCCAAGCCCAGAACTCTGGTTTTGTGTCATGTTTTTTCTTGAAATACTTATTTTCTTATGTATTAGAACAGTGGTTCCCAACCTTTTTTTGATGTGCGGCCCACTTTTTCCGTAAAAAAAACGCTGAGGCCCAGTGTATATATATAATTTTATATAAAATATTTTATATAAAAAGTTTATATAACATTTATATAAAAATGTATATAAAATATATATAATTTTTATCTTTTCTTGGACATCCCGCGGCCCAGTTACCATCAGCCTGCGGCCCACGGGTTGGGAACCGCTGTATTAGAATAATCAGCCAACTAGATTATTCACAGTTTTGATATATCAAATTTTTCATCTTTTTCCATCTATTATTTTTTACTTAAAGAATATGTCAACGTTTTAAAATATATTCTAACTAGACGTGTATTTGTTCAATCTTATTTTATTTTTTCGCCTTGGCTGCCCATATACCACATCCTCACATTTTCTTAATTAATATGTGATTAATAATAATAATAAATAATTAAGATCGAGGCAGCCTGATGGATATTATTGAGAAGGTTGAATAAATAAAATCCGGAACTGATGATCCGGCAATTTATTTGGATTAATTCCGTCGACGTTTCGGGTCCAAAACGGCTCCTTCTTCAGGACCATGCGGTGTCAAAAAAAAAAAACAAATAGCCCTCAATTTTGTCATAAAAGCTGTGATTAATCTCGCTAGAAGTGCCAAACGAATAATGATGATCATGAGGTGTGAGAATGAGAATCATCATTACCACATGTTTTCTAGCGAGATTAATCACAGCTTTTATGGCAAAATTGAGGGCTATTTGTTTTTTTTGACACATGGTCCTGAAGAAGGAGCCTTTTTGGTCCCGGAACGTCGACTTATAGCGGACGGAATTAATCCAAATAATGTTGAGATGATGGCTGAACTATTAGAAGATATGAGTAGGATGGCAGCCAGGAAAGAAATCAGACAAAAAATTCAATCAATTTTTATCTAATTTTATTACGATCGCCGACGTTTCGGACGCAAATCGCGCCCTTCCTCAGTAATCCAAATAAATTGCCGGATCATCAGCTCCTGATTTTATTTATTCATCCTTCTCAATAATAATAAATTCATGTTTAAATTTAAAAAACGTTTAGACGGCGCCTCCTGCTCCCCCTTAAGTGAAAAATCTTAATTGACACTCACGAAATATTTTGTCGACGTTTTCAGGGCAAAACCCTCTTCTGAGATCTGCTGTCTAATTTCCCCCCTCAAAATTGCAGTTAATATTCAAATTCTCTTATATTCTAGAAAGCCGCTTGTAACGAATGCGTGTGCGCTTTCATTGTTGAACCAATCCAAGGTGAGGGAGGCATGACAGTCCCCTGTCCCGGCTACCTTCGTAAAATCCGAGAAATCTGCGATAAGTATGAATTTTTTTGTTTGTTTTTCAAATCAAATAGATTAGAATCTAATTGCAAAAATTGCTTTGTAGGAGTAAAATTCTTTGGGTTGACGACGAGATCCAGGCTGGCATCGGGCGAACTGGCCGTCTCTTGGCCTGCGATCACGAATGTGTGCGTCCCGATATTTTAATACTCGGCAAGGCCCTTACTGGCGCAACCACTCCGGTCTGATTGTTGTCTTATTATAACGGTATAAGGGAAGAATTTTAATTAAAAATAATTTTATATTCCGATAGGCATCCCTGGTACTTGCCAGAGCTGAAATTTTGGATCTAATCAAACCTGGACAGCATGGATGCACTTATGGTGGAAATCCTGTCGCTTGTATTGCTGCCACTGCCGCTCTAGAGGTGCCTTTTTCTTAATTCATTAATTGTAATAAATACAATCTGTATCGGCCAAAAGTATCCTTTGGCTAGAGATCTGACTATAGTCCAAAAGCTGGCGACAAAAATGGGCAACAGTTTTCTGAAAGCTAATATAATATTTTCAGAAATAGGTTGCATTCAGGGCATTCAGGGCCGCAGACGGAATTGACCGGCCCCCGGGGCTACTTAATAATCCACCCTTAAAGTTTTTTTTTTTTTTTAATATGTAAAAGGCTATTGTGATCTTCATGCCAACAATTTTTTACTCAGTTTTTATCACAATTTTCATCAATTTTCAATCAGTTATACATGGCTTACAATGTTTATTTAAATAAAAAAGATATTTAAAAATTTTTCAAAATTTCCTAAACCTAGGGTTACAATAATTTATTGAGGCCAATCCTGGACAGACGCCTTTCGGGTGGTCTGGGGGCTATGGAAAATTTTTTGAAAATTAGGCACTGAAATCTGCGTTTTTAGCTATCCTGAGACGTGAAAAATATTATCAAATTTGCTTTGAGCTTAAAGGGCCCGGGCCCCGGGGATATAGCCCCCCTGCCCCTCCCCCCTGTCTGCGGCCCTGGTTGCATTTTAGTGATGGAAAGAAAATCTAGAGTCAGCACTTTGACTACCGGGGCGTTTAGTGGGAATAAGCCGGTAAAGTTTGCGGGAAGATGGTTTGTCACAAAAATTCATCTATATAAAAATAATCGAAATTAAATTACAAACAAAAATGGTCTAGTATATAATCACGCTAAAGTGAACGGTTCGGGAGATTTAAAGGGGTAAAATTTATAATTCATATGAAAGGAGACACTGGCCCTCGGGGCTTGGTGTAGGGGTAAGCGTGCTAACCTCGTATACCAAAAGTCGAGGGTTCGGACCCATTATTTATTTATTATTATTATTTCATTATTTACCATATACTTAAGGCTTCTAGATGGTGGAGACTTAATTGTGGAGCTCATTATACAAGAAAATTAAATGTATCGCCCCCAACTACATGGGCGTAACTAGAGAGGCTGGGGGGGGGGTCATGGGACCAGCTATCCTCCGGTGGGCCTGGAATTGTTAAATTTGACCCGAAACGTCTCAGTATTTTGTGAGCATACAGAGGCTTTTAATTTTTTGGCTGCACCTGCCTTCCATATCCATATCTTCAAATACTATATGGACCCTGTTATGTATTAGTGTGTCAAACGCCAAAAAAATGCTATAATTAATAGTATTTTTTATGAAATATGTCCTAAAAAAATTGATATTTAATGTTACTTGCACAATTGACAAAAAAAATTATATACTCAAAACTCGGTAGATGGCGCTTGACACATTAATGCGTAACAGGGTCCATATATCTATATTCTCTATTGTTATATTAGCCCTTCCAATAAATATACAGTATATTATTCTCAAACGTTATCTGTAGAAACTGAATTGAATTAATTGATCTTTGTTTTGTTTTCAGGTCCTTTTAGAGGAGAAATTGACAGAGAATGCCGAAAAGATGGGGAATCTTTTCAAAGAGAATTTAAAAGATTTGCCAAGAGAAGTCGTTAAAGATATCCGTGGAAAAGGATTAATGATTGGCTTGGAATTTGTTAAAGGTTACAAAATTTTTTTTTTTTTTTTTTAACGATTAGTCAAGACTTACTTCAGACCGTGCACATGTAGGGCGAGTTAAACACAGCCAACATGAGAGAAGTATAATAGACTAATACTACTTTTACTAAACTATTATACTTCTCTAATAGATTCTCACGTTGGCTTAAGGTGCGCGTCTCGAAAAACCGTTAAAGCACGATTGGATCGAGGCGGCAAGAGATGGCGTTAGTGTTCCCTCATTGGAATACACGTAACTTGTTCCATTTCATTCTAGACCTTCCAGCTAATTAATTAAAGGCAAAAAATTAATTATTCTTTAACACAATGATTACTAATTCAATTATCTACAACTTATAGAGCTCCTTTTTTTAAATATCTTTTATTTAATGCGATTAATTAAAAAAAAAATTTTTTTTCGAAAATCAAAAAAGGGCTTCTATAAGTTGTAGATATTTTAAATAGCTTTAATTTAAAAAAAATTTGAGGTCGATAGCTTCAAAATTGTGGCCGCTGGAAACTCCCAAAATTAGCACCTCGAGACGCGCACCTTAAACACTCGCCCTACATGTGCACGAACCAATGACCACTTTGTACCTGACTTAACTAGTCATAGAAATATTTAACAAGACTGTGAGTGTTATTTATTGGCGAGGCCAAATATTCCATGGCTCTGGGAATCGACCCCAGGATCTCCATCCTTTCCGGGGCATAGGCGTGCTGTTCATTGCACCAGGCCACCGGACCCTTGACCTATACAAATAAAACTCACTTCCCAGGTAGATGAAGGCAGCCAGCAAAGAACAAAAACTTTATTTAAATATCGTCGACGCATCGCTCCCATCTTCAGGACGTTAAATTGTTAATGTTGTTTAGATTGATACATGTAGGTCATACAAAATTATAATACAAATTTGCATAACGGGCCCGAAACATCAGCAGTGACTAAGATTAAAAGACAGTCTAATTTTGTATGACCTACATTAGGGTGTCCCTTATATGGGCAAAAAAAATTTTTTTGAAATACCGGAACGCATACCCTCTAATTTTTTTCAACCTACTAAGCCTTACTTATATATGAAATTTTATTCACCTACGTTGACGTTAACCCGTGCCGACCTGCCCGCAAAGTTTTTGAAAATAGTCGTTTTTGAGTATCTCTTGATATATACCTAGATTATCGCAATTAAGTAAGTATTAGGTAGACAATTAAGTAAAAACAAATTCTTCCTTAAATGAATACTTCGAAAGCCTTCTAGGGGTTTTTTGAAATTCGGACCTTAAAGGCCCAAAATCGCCATTTTGGAAAAAAATGGATTTTTTAATTAAATTTTTGACTTTCTTTAATTACGTTTAAACGAGATGAGATATCAAATTAATTCCTTCGGTACATTCTTCCTTAAATGAACACCTCAAAAGGCCTTTAGGGGTTTTTTGAAATTCGGACCTTAAGGGCCCAAAATCGCCATTTTAGAAAAAAATGCATTTTTTAATTAAATTTTTGACTTTCTTTAATTACGTTTAAACGAGATGAGATATCAAATTAATTCCTTCGGTACATTCTTCCTTAAATGAACACCTCAAAAGGCCTTTAGGGGTTTTTTGAAATTCGGACCTTAAGGGCCCAAAATCGCCATTTTAGAAAAAAATGCATTTTTTAATTAAATTTTTGACTTTCTTTAATTACGTTTAAACGAGATGAGATATCAAATTAATTCCTTCGGTACATTCTTCCTTAAATGAACACCTCAAAAGGCCTTTAGGGTTTTTTTTGAAATTCGGACCTTAAGGGCCCAAAATCGCCATTTTAGAAAAAAATGCATTTTTTAATTAAATTTTTGACTTTCTTTAATTACGTTTAAACGAGATGAGATATCAAATTAATTCCTTCGGTACATTCTTCCTTAAATGAACACCTCAAAAGCCCTTTAGGGGTTTTTTGAAATTCGGACCTTAAGGGCCCAAAATCGCCATTTTAGAAAAAAATGCATTTTTTAATTAAATTTTTGACTTTCTTTAATTACGTTTAAACGAGATGAGATATCAAATTAATTCCTTCGGTACATTCTTCCTTAAATGAACACCTCAAAAGGCCTTTAGGGGTTTTTTGAAATTCGGACCTTAAGGGCCCAAAATCGCCATTTTAGAAAAAAATGCATTTTTTAATTAAATTTTTGACTTTCTTTAATTACGTTTAAACGAGATGAGATATCAAATTAATTCCTTCGGTACATTCTTCCTTAAATGAACACCTCAAAAGGCCTTTAGGGGTTTTTTGAAATTCGGACCTTAAGGGCCCAAAATCGCCATTTTAGAAAAAAATGCATTTTTTAATTAAATTTTTGACTTTCTCTAATTACGTTTAAACGATATGAGATATCAATTAGCTCTCTTCGCTAAAAGTTTCTTTAAATAAATATCTCGAAAAGGTTTTCAGGGTTTTTTGAAATTCGGATCCTAAACCTGTATTTTGGATAAAGTTTCTACCGTAGGCTCTAGTTGAAATATTTTGAAAATTAAAATATGAAAATAAAACACTCGGGTATTGGTTCCAGGTTATTTATTAATTATAAATCAACACTAATTAAGTATTTTGGCACTAATATTTATATTTAATATTGGAAGATCATAATTATTTTTTTTTAAACTTTGAGCCTCTTGGGGCACCTCAAGATATGCTCGTATTAAGAAATAAAAATAGGGGGTAAATAGTCACATTATGGAACAACTTTTCCAGGGTAGCCCGTTTTGAAATTCAAAAAAAAAAAAAAAAAAATTCGCTCCACCCTATTAGTCATATCCCGAGACGCCGCCCGTCAGGGCCTAGCGGAGGTTGGTTTGCCGAAGGCAACCCTACCGTCGCTAGTTTTTTTCTATATTTCATTAAAAGCGATATTTCGGCGACGACAGCAAGACATCATGAGGCATATAAAAAATTATTTTTGAAACATTCTTTTTAACTCACCACTCTCTTCTCACGAATGTCCCTCTTTTTCGTTATATTATAAATCCACTGAAGAAGGAGTGCCAATAAGCCTCCGAAACATTTGGAAATATTACCTTATGTTTAATAAAGAATTGCTGAATTACCAAACAAACAGAGTACAACTGACAAATAGAGCGAGGGCGCGCAACTCTATCCGCACAGCTTGTATGGCCATGTTTCGGAGCTAGTCGGCACGGGTTGCAGTGCCCCAAATATGCTAAAATTTTATTTGTGAGTATTTTAGGGGCAAATGAAAAAAACTAGCCCCTATGCGTTCCAAAATAAATACTTTGAAAAATAAGGGACACCCTAACCTACATGTATCAATCTAAACAACATTAACAATTTATCGTCCTGAGGATGGGAGCGACGCGTTCCCGAAACGTCGACGATATTTAAATAAAGTTTTTGTTCTTTGCTGGCTGCCTTCATCTACCTGTTCCTGTTGATTATCACTCAGCCATTAATTTCTTCTTTTCAAAATAATCTTGATATGTTTTGTTGGATATTAATTAAAAATTTTGTTTTTAAAAGATTTTCCAATAAAATAAAACTAAAATGGAAAGATTATTTTAAAATTTGGCGTTAATAAAGAAATTTCGACATTTTTGTCTTTGTTTTATTTAAATTGTAATTATTTATTAAAATTATTTGTATTTGTGTTAAATTTACTTAGAAATGTATAAGTTATTTCATATTAAATGTTTAATAAATTAGAGTATCATTAAAATAGATTAGAACATGTCTTTTTAGCAGAATCAAAGTGCGCCACTTTGCGAGTGTATATGTCGTAGACAGATCGTGAAATTAGACAGTTCATGAACTGTCTAGACATTTCATGAACTGCAGCAGGATCGTGTAATGGTCAAACAGTTACATGATCTGGCTAAAAATTTTAGACAGTTCATGAAATGCAATTGGGCCTTAGACAGATCGTGTAATGCTCGAGAATTACATGAAATGTCTAAATTTTTTAGGCAGTTCATGAACTGCCTAATAGCAATTTTGCCGATCGTGTACTGTTTGTAAAGCAAATAAAGATCTCGAAAAAAAGTCAATTTTTTTCAATATTATTATTATTATCGATTACTAAATTTTCCAAATCTTCCTCAGTTTATAAATCTTGAGTTAAGGTGCGCGTCTCGGGGTGCTAATTTTGGGAATTTCCAGCGGCCACAAATTTGAAGCTATCTACCTCAAATGTTTTTTAAATTAAAGCTATTTAAAATGTCTACAACTTATAGAAGCCCTTTTTTTGATTTTCGAAAAAATAAAATTTTTTTTTTAGATTTATTGCATTAAATTACAAACAGTACACGATCGGCAAAACTGGTGTTAGGCAGTTCATGAACTGCCTAAAAATTTAGACATTTCATGTAATTCTCGAGCATTACACGATCTGTCTAAGGCCCAATTGCATTTCATGAACTGTCTAAAATTTTTAGCCAGATCATGTAACTGTTTGACCATTACACGATCTGGCTGCAGTTCATGAAATGTCTAGACAGTTCATGAACTGTCTAATTTCACGATCTGTCTACGACATTATATATTTATTCAAACTACCTGCTAACATTTTTTCATTCAAATAAACTACTAATAGAGCAAGAATGAATGTCCAGACTTTTAATTGAGCAGAATTGGCCAAAATAAAAAATCTTTTTAATTTCGGACAAAAAAATAAGCTTTTATTTTGGCAGATTCTTCCGATGTCGCATGCGTTTGGACATCCCTGTCCTAAGAGCTTTGATAGTACGGTACACAGACATGGAAACATGAATAGCGTTGCATCCCTTATAATTTAGTTACCCCTGGCTTGTTTTTATTCTATTTTGAATGTCACCAAACTCTTCTTTTTTTATTTTAGACGTAAAAGCTGAGAAGGTCATGTATGAAATTCTTAAACTTGGAATGATTACAAAAACCGCCTCCGGGAATGTTCTACGATTGACGCCGCCTTTGACGATTGATAAAGAATTCGTTTGTAGGGCCAGCGAAATTATTAAAAAAGCTGTTGCCAAGGTAATTATGCTTTTAGGCCCCGGTTGCTTCACTTCTAATTAACTAAAGGTTAAGCTTTCGAGTTAAAGCTAATCATTTAATTAAATAAGAGCCCAGATCGTAGTTAACTAATTAAGAACCAAAGTTCGGTGAAATTAAGAACACCCAAGTTTTGCTTATGCACCTCAGGACGCCCGCGCACCTTAAATGGTTGTTATCATTTCTTCCCGTCGAATCTCCTGGAAAATGGCAAAGTTAAACTAAAGTTTGAGATTGAAATTTTGAAAAATTTTCTTTATGTAAAAATTTGCATTTTTTTTTAATTTCATAAAATGAATGTCTTGGCAGGTGATTCTTGTCTCATTTGTTAGCAAATGTTATTTTGTTTTATTATTACCAATTAATATTGACCTTTCTTTTGAGAGATTGTTTTAATGTCAATTCAACATTCTCTCTCTCATAAATGCTTATAATTTACAAAAAATTTTATTTTTTTTTTAGGTTGGAAAAGAAGAAATGTTAATTGAAGTGACATCTGAAAGTTCCTTATTACAATGTATCATAAAATTATTTAAAATAAATAAATGACATGACAAATTCTTTCTTTGATTAATTAATAAAATCCCATGGAACCTAGAGAGTCGCTTCTTGGTCGAAATGCCAGCCAGCTGGAGCATAAATATTTATTATATATATTAATATATTTGGACCAGTTGACGAAGCATTTTGGATCCTTATCTTTATATCGCCTGCTGAATTGCGAATGTCCGAAATTGAACAATTCGAGAAAAGGCGTTTGAAAGTTCTATAAACATATACATTTAAATACCCGGGTGCTTCGGGGCTTGGTGAAGGGGTTAGCGTGCCTACCTCGTATTCCAAAAGTCGTGGGTTCAGACCCCATGCAGTCCGATGATTTTATTTAAGCCATTTGGATACCAAATGACTTAAATAAGAATGCCTGGACCCTAAATAATATATATTCATAACGGTTATCGTCAAAGTCTTATATAGCCTGATTGCCGAAAAGACTGTGTGAATGTGAATGAGAAAAAAGTGTGTGTTTTTATAAAAAAAAAAAATACCCGGGCAACAAATGAACAGGCCAGAATCAATAGCAAAAAATGGAAATATACATATAAGTATATACTCGAGGTATTTTGTTCACACACAGACAACAGATATGTTGCGAAAACCACTTTTTTTTTTGGATTCAGGGGACCTCAAAACGTGTATATCCATCAAAATCTCGACATCGAATTTTTGACATGAATCCAATACTTTCTATATATTAATATTAATATATATATATATATATATATATGCGAAGATAAGTTTTCTCGGGTTGAGTCGCGTGTGATGTGGAGATTTACTCGACGTTTCGGCTCTCCTTTTGGAGCCATTTTCAAGAGTATGGAATTAGGGGGAATTGTTGGGGTGGATTGTTTACGGGGTCGCAGTCTTGCTGGTCCCCAGGTCAATTTGGATGCCTCAGAGGCTTGGTTTGGTCTCTGAGAGCAGGAGGAAGGTTGAGTGTGTGTAATTGCGTTTGTGTTCGGTTTGGGTTGACTACGGGGCCTCAGTCTGCCTCCCCAAGTCGATGTGTTATTGGTTTGGTTAGTGGATGTGTTAGGAGATTGGGTTTGTTTCTGAGATTTGGATTGGGTGTGTGTATGTGTGATCGTGTCTGTGTTTGATTTAGGTTGACTTTGGGGCCTCAATCTGCCTACTCCCCCAGTCGATGTATTGCCGGATGTTTCCGAGGCTTGTGTTTGTCTTTGAGATGTGTTGGGTTGTGTGGTGGCGGTTTGCGTGTTGATGGTCGAAGTGATTTGTGTTTTGGTTTGTCTTACTGCTGTGGCGCTCGAGGTCTTGAATGCTCGCTGGCTATCTGACGACTGAGCCTTCTCGGTTGGGTTTGCTGCTTTTATACCTGAGTTAATTGGGGTACTAATGGTCATTCCTTTGTTGTTGCCTGACCCATTTTTAGAGCTAATTGGTTTCGGAGTGGTAATCCCTTTTTGAATCATAATGGACTGCTTAATTAGTGTGGTGGAAGGGGACCCTTTGTTAGGTTTAATGACCTTGCTAATGGAGGTCCCTTTGTTAGTAGTAATCCCTTTTTTAATGTTAGTTTTGATAATTGATTGGTTAACGGGTGTGTGTGGAATGCGAGGTGTTTGATCCTTGTCTTTGACCTGCCTGGATGGTCTTTTTCTCAGCGTTGGAATTAGAGGTTTCAATGTGGACGGGAAGTTAAGGGCATCGTCTCTTTTGTTTAGACATTCTGGCCTTTTGTGGATTTCTATGGCTTCTCGTGTGATGCGGGTGTGGAAGTTGTCTATTGATTCTATTGTTTTGCTTTGGTCGAAGTTCATGGTATGGCCAGTTTCATTGTGGTGTTTAACGATGGCTGATTGCGGGTCGAGTTTCCTTAGTGCTATTTTGTGTTCATAAATTCTAAAATTGATTCGTCTGTTGGTTTGACCTATGTATGACCGGTGACATTCTGCACAAGGTATTTCATAGACCCCGGGGGGATTCATTCGGAATGGTGTCTTTCGGGTTTCTTATTAGGTTT
>JAKCPI010003501.1:0-196157 GCA_023213315.1 Euborellia annulipes
ATAAAATATAGAATTATAATACTGAATTATACTTTACTTTTCTAATTACACTACTTGGCAAAAATAAATTTTTTTCGAGCCCCTATATAATTCCTTCCGGTTCTTAAATGAAATAACCTCCTGAATCAATATGACCTCCGTTTTACCCCAATACGTACCTTTTTTTTGGAGGGGGGGAGAACCCCTACTTATTTCCACCTCTTTCGTTAATTTTAGGACCATGAATTAAATTTAGAGGAATGAAAAGGAATATTATAGCCTTAATATTTCTTCGCAAGGTCTAGAGACGTGAAAATTTCAAAAACATGAACATTTGGATCCAAGGGGGGATGTGGGGTAGAATTTTATCACTTAACAAAAATCATTAAAAATGATGGATTTTTTTTGCCATTTTTCATTGCCTTTCTACATTTTCCAGCTAACAGACCTCCCTTATCCTTCTTTAAACATCCCTAAAAAAAAAAAAAAAAAAAAAAAAAATATATAGGATAAAGCGAGTCAGGTGTTAGAGATTCCGAAGCCCTCGCAAGAAGATGTAAGATTCACAGCTCCACGCTGCACAGTTGGTCAAATTCGCAAATATTGAAGGACATAAAATAAAAGAATGCGTATATATAATTTTAAATTTGTAATGATCCGCCCAAAAAAATTTGCCAATTCGACCGACTGTGCAGCGTGGAGCTGTAAATCTACCCAGTGGCGTACCGAGGGGGGGGGGCGAGGGGGGCGGTCCGCCCCAGGCCCCGAGCCGGCATAGGCCCCCATATATTTGTAAAAAAAAATTTAATGAAAATTTCCCTTTGAAAGGCCCCGGGGCCTTCAGGGCTCAAGTAAAAATGGGAAAATTTAGATTAAAAAAAAGAAAATTTAGTGAAAATTTCTTTTTGAGAGGCCCCGGGGCCCTTGGGGCTCAAGTAAAAACAAAATTTAATAAAAATTTCCCTTTGAGAGGCCCCGGGGCCCTCAGGGCTCAAGTAAAAATGGGAAAATTTAGATAAAAAAAAAGAAAATTTAGTGAAAATTTCTTTTGAGAGGCCCCGGGGCCCTTGGGGCTCAAGTAAAAACAAAATTTAATAAAAATTTCCCTTTGAGAGGCCCCAGGGCCCTCAGGGCTCAAGTAAAAATGGGAAAATTTAGATAAAAAAAAAGAAAATTTAGTGAAAATTTCTTTTTGAGAGGCCCCGGGGCCCTTGGGGTTCAGGGATATACGGTATTTTAAAAATATTTTTGTGTATGGAGGTGAAGGCTATTTAAAGATGAGCACCCCCCCCAAAAAAAAAAAAAAATTCAATATAGGGCCCCCCTCTTCTAGTGCCGCCCCAGGCCCCCCACTGCCTCGGTACGCCTCTGAATCTACCATCTCCTTGCGAGGGCTTCGGAATCGGTTTTGTTGAGGGATGTTTAAGGAAGGGTGAGAGGGATCTGTTAGCTGAAATATATAGAAGATCAGTGAAAAAATTGCGAAACAGAAAAAATCGATCATTTCTAATGATTTTTTTGCAATTTAAGGGACAAAATCCTCCCCCTTGGAACTAAATGTTAATGTTTTTGAACTTTTCACCTCTCTTCTGAAGAAACGTTAAGGCCAAAATATTCTTTTTCATCCCTCCAAATTTCATTCATGGCCCTAAAATTAACGAAAAGGGGTGGAAATAAGTAGGGGGCTCTCCCCCGAAAAAGGTACTTGTTGGAGTAAAACTGAGGTCACATTTGGATTCAGGTCATTTTAATTAAAAATCTGAAGGAATTATATCGGGGCTTTTTTTCATGTCGAATAGTGTTATTAAACTAAAAGCAAAGTTTTGTGTCAAAAAAACTGATTTGACTGATCGCACACAACTCCCCCCCCCCCCTCCCTTCCCAAAAAATATGTCTAGCTGCGATTTCTTTTTTACTTTCTCGTATACCAAGTATATAAAGTGAAAATATAGGAATTTTAGATAGAGTTGAGGGTTACACTTCTACAAAAACTTTAACTATTTAAAATTTTTTTTGAATTGATGGAGGTCCAAAATTCTCCAATGAAGAAGATGGGAAAAACTAAGAGTTTGGTGTAGACCCAACAGAAAGATGTATGTTGAGATTTTTTTGGCGAAAATATAGATTTCCTCCACCCTACACTGTTTAAAGTAAATCTTTGATCACTTGGATCTTGGAACGGATATATAAATTTATATAATATCTCTCAGTTTATTTTCAAAAATATTCTTGTTGAATAACACTTTTTGATTTTTCCCATTGTTCACTTTAATTAATCTGGAGCAAAAAAATAATTATTTTAATTTTTCCAACTAGAGAATTTGAATTAGACATTCTAGGGACTTTAGTTACAAATAGTAACTAAACTAATGTCACTAACTTGCGTTAGTCAGCCATTTTAAAAATGAAAATTAGTGTTAAATTTTATATTATTTAAAAATTTCATCGAAAAGAAATGTGATTTAACGAAGAGATTTTACAAATTTTATATTTGAGGTAAAACAAAAAAAAAAACATTTTTATTTAGTATTGTTAGAAAAAGAGAAAATAAAGTCAGAAAAAGACATTATTATATGAAATTTTAAGGCTATTTATTGAGGAAAGGAAAAGACATTTTTATAATAATAAAATTAATTTTGTCAAATTTAGTATTATTTATTTAAATTTGTTTGGTTATGTTTTTTAGAAGCTAAAAATAGTAAAATACACTAAGTTTGAGTAATAATATTTTAACAAACTATCATATTTAATAAAATGAGATTTTTTTCTTTCAAATTTTTTGTTATTTTATTTCGAATTGGACTGATACAATTATTCTGCCCCAAACCTTTAAACATTCAAAAGTAGAATAAACTCATTTATTCGACAATGACATTTTAAAGGAAAGTTAATAAAGAGATTAAATGCCACTAAAGTTTTTGGTGATCCCATCTAGGCCTATATGTAAAGCTGAATTGCATATTTTCGACTGAAACTTATTTCAACCTCTATCTCCAAAGAAATAGATCATTTAAAAACATCAAATGTTCGCCTGTTAAGAACACAATTCTTGGATATATTAAACAATTTTCTGCCCCTTTCTCTGACTCTAGAAATAACTAATTATTTTATTATCTTTTTAGAAAAACTGTGAGAGCAATTCTCCTCCTCCAGCCATTATTGGGAGTGCATTATTTGGCAACTTTATACAAACCAGGAGAAAATTGGAGTTGTTGGTTGGTCGAGATTTATTATCATCTGGATTATCTCTTGGATGGACTTCAGGTAAATTAATAATTTTATTAACTCGTCATCCAAGGCTATTTGACTTATCTTTATTTATTTAAATTATAATGATATAAAGAGGATGGAGCCAATAATAAATAAAAAGCATCTATTTTGTTAACACTCTTTATTTAGATTTAAATAAATTTAACAAAATAGATGCTTTTTATTTATTATTGACTACATCCTCTTTATATCATTAATCTAATTATACAACAGCCACAATTCGTTATATACTTTATTTATTTAATATTCTATAATAATAAAAATCGTTTGCGGATGCAAAAGGGACCTCTATTTTAAGACATTGAGTAAAAAATTATGCAAATTCCTTAGTTTCGATTAATTTAAAATAATTATTTATTACAATTAGAAGTTTTCGCTGGATCACATGAATAAAGAAAGGACCGGAGAATAAAAGTCAGCGTTTGATGGTCTCCTCTCACATCATCTTTAATTGGTAGATATTTCCACCGGCATCACGCCTGGCCATCAGTAAAAAAAAAATGATTTGATGGAGGGCCCGTGTCATACAATGTGTAATTATTTTAAAATTTTTCGAGAAGCAGGAGACAGAGGTGAATGCGAACGAGCGTCCCTCAAATGCTGGCTTTTATTCGGTCCTTTCTTTAATTATTTATTATTTTTTTATTCATTTTATTTATTTGAAATACTATTCTCCAATTTGAATTAATTCAATTGGGCTTATTTTGTTATATTTATGTCATCAAATTCAGTCCTTCGAACTCGTATAAGTATTCAGTATTTTTTCTGTACTTCAAATATAAAATAGCAGGTTTCGTTTTTATTTTCGAAGGGGGCGTTAGTTGCTGTCGCTTTCTGTTATACAAATGGAGAAGTTGTCACCGTTGTTCAAAGAAGTTATCGGAATCTCATCCAGAAACGTCGGCTGAGCAATACGATCTCCAGACAAAGTCATACCAATAGTCTTGGCAATATTTAAATAATTCTTTATTTACAATAATTTATTTCTCTTTTGTAAAGAGTTTTAATGAAGACATCTGTCTCTATTTTTATTTGATATATCTTAATATCTTTACTCTAATTTAATATATTAGGAGGTTTTTAATCTTAATTCCCATTAGGAAGACAATTCATATTACCCCCAATCTATATTGAAAAGATGAATAAATTAATAGTTTCTTTAAAATATGATCTTTTTTTGCTTATTATTTTGTTAAAATTGATTGATAGAATTTCTTGAGTTGAATGGCTGTATTTGAATATCTACAGTTATTATTTTGTTTATATAGCCTATTTGAGTTTTTATATATCACCATTTACTTGATTCACAAATTTTATTAATATTTTTCGGGCTTAATCTTTTTTATGTCAATAAAACTAATATTTATAAACCCGAGAAATTCTTTCGGTTTGTCTAATTTATTACTGAAGAAAAAATAGTCTTACTTGTTTTAATATATCCTTATACTTTGATTTATAGGGAAAAACAGGAGCAGGAAAGTGAAGGCAGCCAGCATAGAGTATAAAAATAAATTATATTTCGTCGACGTTTCAGGAACGCATCATTTCCAAAATTAATTGATAAATTGTTAATAATGCTTTGATGGGTTGATAGCTGCTCATACTAACATATAATAGAAATTGCAATTGGAAGATTTTCGCTGGATAAGATGTATAGGAAAGAACCTTGGTAGATATAAAAACCAGCAATTGAGTGGACCCTCTCACATCATCTTTAATTGGCAAATATTTCGACTGGCATGGCGGGGGGGGGGGGGGCCCCCCCTACGCCTAGTCGATCATCAGTGCACCACCACCAAATCATTTGTTTGCACTGATGATGACGAAACTATTTGCCAATTAAAGATGATGTGAGAGGGTCCATCAATTGCTGGTTTTTATTCTCCGGTTCTTTCCTATATAATAGAAATTTTGTATCTACCATTAAATAACAATTGTTTGACAAAAGTCTATAAGAAGATAGGTGTCTGGACTGCATTTTTTTTGTGAGCTATAATCACTGACTAACAAGATTGAATGACTTTGTATGTTCCGCTATGTATCTAAGCACTATTAGCAATTATTATGGAAGTTTTTAATTATCTAGTAAAAAATACTGTACCACGTTTCGACTGCTTATTCTGCAGTCGTTTTCAAGTACTGTGGACTTGTGCCGGCTCAAGTGAATGTGGTCTATGATTAAAAACTCCCATAATAAAAAATAATAATAATAATACAAACCACAAAACCTTTAATAAACACAGTATTAACAATTTATCGTCCTGAAGATGAGAATGATGTGTTCCCGAAACATCGACGAAATATCATTTATTTTTTACTCTATTCTGGCCGCCTTAACTTTCCTGCTCTGAATTATCCTATCACTCAGCCATCAAATTTCTTCGTCTTATTTCATGTCTTGTATATCTGCTATTAGGACGATATTTTTTCTCAACGAATATCATTTCATTATTGTTGTTTTTTTTTTTTTTTTGGAGTACGCAAATGAACTTATCTTTTTTCCTGTCTTAAGAAATATTTTTTTATACTAAACATAAGTTAGTCCACAAATTTTCTGAAATAACAAAATAGAAAACCTCTTATAGAAACAGAGATTAGTATTTCATTTAATTGTTTAATTATACATTAACATAATTTAACACAAATATGAAAATCTAAAGGTTTTTATTTGAAGTTGTCTTGCTTATTCGACCTTATATTCCTTAGTACCAAAATTCAAAATCCCCTCATTATTATAATTTCTTAACTATTAATGAACAATACCTGTTTATGATTATCGAAAGTTTTCAAGAAAAGTTTAATCTGGAATGCGTCCAAGTACTTCAAACCTCTTTTTTAAACATACTATTTTGTATTATTTAGCGCTTCATGTCTATAAGGAAAAGATCAATATTGATCTATCCTTTATATTTAACATTATTCTTGACAATAAGTTCAATTTTTATTATTAAGTCTATTTTATTGTTTTGTTCTGAATTTTTTCTGACAAAGATGTTATAAGTCAATTTTTAGAAATCTCTAGCTTCATAGTTTTCAATCTCCATTTCTTTTTGAATTTGCTATTTATTTTTCAAAGTCAGATTAATATAGGCTTTGTTAATTTCTTAAGATCCTAGAGTTATTTCAAAATCTGGTTGTTATTGTATATCATTTTTTTGTCTTTGTCACTTAATCTGCGTGATAAAATATCATAAAATACGACAACAGTTGTTTTCTCCTTTTCTTTATACTTGTATTATTTTATATTCTCTTTTCTATTAGGTGTTTTATTCTGATAAGGTGAGTTTATTCATTGCTTACCAATTATAATTCGTTTTCATATTTAATTTATGAGGGGGGTTATGGCCTAATTGCGCATCTTGAAAAAATATTTTTGCATACTTTAATTTGCATTTTATAATACGATACATGTGCTGTGCTTTCGTTATCTTTTTGCATTTTTGACAATTTTTAGGAATTTTTTTTCTTTTTCAAAGTTTAGTGTTTTATAATATAACTCAATCGAGTAGTCGGCGCTACGCCACTATTAACCGCCACCCTATAAACTATCATTGTGTTTAGTTATTATCATATTTTTAATAAAATTCAATGTTTCCCTCAGAATTTACGTTTTCTAAATTTAAGTTCTATTCTCTAAGGCGGAATTTTATATTAGCCTCTATTGTACTGTACTGTACAAAAGAAAAAACATTTTCACTCCATTATTTTGTCATTTTTTCCTATGTGAAACAAGAGCGGATCCATAAGAGTTTTTCGGGAGGGGGGTAATCTGGTGTGACTGGTCGCACATTACACAATACTCTGAATTACCCCCCCCCCCCCCCCTTGATAAGAAATTTTTTTTATCTTTAATCTTATATAATCTTTTTTTTTTAACTAAAATTGAATTCGAAATTTTTTGTGGGTAATTTTTACCCAATAGTTATCGTTTTTTTTGGCTGTTTGAACGTTTTCATAAGCACTCTTTCTTAATATAAGAAAGAAACTAATTCAACTTTTTTAGGCATTTTAAGCCAACTCTTATTAATAAATGTAGATTTAAAATTGAATATTCTACTCACGTTTTGGATTCGATTCTGATTCAGGAAGACATGCGATTCGTGTGCAGGCCCAAAGCCCATCGACACAAAAGCAATTGTTACATACAATTTTTTTGACTTCACCAGGAGTACATTGGTTTCCTAAAGAAAATTAGTTTTCTAGAAAATTAATTAGATTTAAATAAAAAAAAAAATAGAATTGTTTTAATTGTTTTGAAAATTTTCTTGTTTCATCTGTTTATGAAAAATGCATTCCTTTTGGACCTCTATGCATTAAAAAGGAATTAATATTTACCCTTTAATGGTGAATTTGCAGAATTAACTAGACAAAACAAATTGAAAACAATGAAAAGGAGAGTAATACGCATGTTGAGCTGTCGAGGTGGGGACAAAGACTTATTGGCATGAATACCTCTTCTAACTTGCCTTTTATATATTGAACTTGGGGAATCACTACATTGGCAGAAAGAGGACAAATGGAACTTTCTCTTCCGCATATAAAATTGTCCTGCACATTTTATTTTGTCTTTTCCTTATTAAATAATTGAATTGTCTTTAAGGATATTTTCATTTAAAATAAAAAATAAAATAAAATATTGTTGGTTGAATTAAAAAAAGTAAAACCAGGGCTAATATGTTTCTCATCCACAAGTTTTTACTTTCTCTTACCCTATATATATTTTTTTTTAATTTCTACATCTCTCAACAGAGACAAACTCCAATTACAGAGAGACGGAGGAGACATTGGCAATGTTTGAGAATTTTCACGGCAAGTGGGATTTGAACCCGAGTTGTATGAACAAGGGCGGAACTGGGGGGGGCAAGGGTACATTGCCCCCCCTCCCAGGGGGGCAGAGGGGGGCAAAATTTCCTTTTTTTCATTTAAAAATGATATATTTTTACTTTTGAAAATAAAATTTTCTAAATTAAAAGAGTAAGAAATTCATGTTTTTCTATTTTTAAAAATTTTGAAAAATCACTACCAGAATTTTTAAAATTTTAATTTATTAAAATTGGTTATAAAATTAAAGTTATAGTAGATTTGTTTTGTTATACTATTTAAACATATTAAATATATTCTAAAAAAATCCCCCCGATTCAAATTCGTTCCGACGCCCCTGTATAGCAACTCTAGATTCGTAATCCGCAACTTATCCGCTTAGCCACGAGCCTCCTCAATGAAATATATAGAGAGAGAAAGTATTGCGATCATGTAAAAAACTCGATGTTGAGATTTTTTTGTGTTGAAAATAGTTTGCATTTGTGATACTTATTAGAGCAATCATATCATCATCATACTAATATATAAAACGCTAGCCACTCACTTCCGTTTTATGTTCCTGTGTCACACTCTCTCTCTCGTTGATTGGTTACAGTGAGAGGAAGCGGAGTCAGATAGGGAAATTTAAAACTTTAAATTTTTGCAAACTAAATAAAATTGATGCATTTGCTCGCCAAAGAGGTCCAGGGGCGCAGCCCCCTGGCAAGTGGTAAAGCCCATCTTCGGCATTTGTATAATTATAATACGCTTCACTTTGTTGGAGAATATCTAGGCCAAACTGATTTTAGACCATCCACCGCGTTACATTGTGAAATTTTAGTGGAACCGCATTTGCGGAAATGATAAAAAAGAGGCATTAACGATTGCTTAATGTCGTTTGGCTGAATTATTTGCCAATAAAAGATAAGTGAATGACACCTGAGAAAAAAATTGGTTTTTCCGAATCAAATTTGTTCCATTTTGTTGGTTAGAAAATTGGCAACTCAGCTCAATAATGGATCTTTTATAATTAGTTGCTCTAAAATGGCTCTTGGAAATTTAATTGAAAAATCTTTTTTGTTATTTGTATTGTCTTATTGCAAAAAAATTCAATCAACTATAATATCATTAACATCTTCATGGATCCTCTCAACCCCGGGACAAAGATGTTGACAATATTTATTTATTTTCCAAATCAGATAGGCTATCTAACAGGAGCAAACTTCCAATTAATGGATAATCTTTAAGCTAAGGAATACGGGTTCGGATCCCATGAATATTTATTTAATCATTTGGATACTAAATGGTATAAATAAATATGCTTGGATCACTTATATCTTAATTAGAATAATTGAGTATCGTTAAAGTCTATATGGCCTAAGATGCCGAAGACTTAAAAAAAAACGTGGTATCTATTCATAGTTACTGCATCTATTCACCACACAAATGCTGAAATTGACGAAAAAATGAACAAATAAATTACAGTTTTAGATTAGATTTTTAATAAGTTAAAATATATTTTACAATAGTTTAAGATCCTTAAAAATTATTAACTTTGCTACATTTAGGCCTACAAAATATATCAATTATTATAATAATGAAATCATTTTTTTATTAAAGTAAGAATTTAATAAAAAATATTAAAGAATAGTTGGCACATTTATAGAGAATATATATTTTTTTCATTGAACCTATTAAGTAGTTCCTTTCAATGAAATAGTGATTGAACACCTTATTATATTTTTATTGAGGAGCAAATTAAAAAAAAATTTGCCTAGCAATGACTAGACTATTATCATATACTAAAAAATCAGAAATTCGATCCTCTCCCAACGTGATTAAATTATCAAAATTTGACTTTCGCACGCATCTCTTAACCCTTATTTTGTTTTCTGCCCAATTTATAGATTAATTATTTATTTTTTATATGATTTTTCACAATTCAACTATTAAATCTCAACTATTCTTTGGGAGTATTTATTCCACATAAACCTCAAAATACTTTATAATTATACCCAAAGGCCCCTTTGAAATTAATTGTCAACATATAATTTTATTTGGACCCCCCCCCCCCCCCAAACACAGTTAATATAGCATTCAATCTATCATTTTGGACTTCATCTTTTTGTTATATTTAATAAATTTATTAACTATCAAAAATAAATTGATATATTTAAATTTGACCAATTTTAATAAAAAATTTATTAATTTACGTATTAAAAAATTTTGATTGTTTTGAATAAATACTGAAATTATTATTAATTTAAAAAGTAAATATTTGAAACTGAAAACTCATTTTTCCACTTCCTCTTTGCTCGCTTATAATTTCATCACTTGTATATTTTAAAGAACTCTTTATCGAAGCGTCAAAAAAAATTAATTTAATCGCTCATATGATTTCCCCCGTGTTTTTTGCACATCATAATAATCTTTTGAAAGTAATGAGTAGGCCTATTATTTGTAAATGAATCTAAACTTTCAATGCCCCTAATAAAAAAATTGAATGTATTCATTCATATTGATCTCATCGCGATCACTCAACCGACCTTTTCTTCCTGGCATTTTTCTTCAAATATTAATTGCCATTCTCAAATTAATATTTTGTCAATGAAAACACTTTTCAAAAAAAAGAAAAAGAGAGTTTTGCAATTTTACATTTCTTAATCAGGCAAAATTTTATCAAAATTAATATCATTCTTAAATTGATATGGATTATTTTATTGTTAAAAGAAGGTCACACTAGATAAAATTTTTTTGGAAATTGACTAAAATACGTATAGCTATTTGCTATAATAAAATTTTACAAATTTTGTTTAATGCTAATTTTGATTAGATAAGAATTTATTTAGTTTTTAAACAACACCAATTAGAGTTTAGTAATCAACTCTACTATAAAACAATAGTAATAGTAATACAGTAGAGTCTTGCTAATCCGGCCTAAACGGGATCGACCCTATGCTGAAAATCCCGGATTACCCGAAACATTTAATATAATGCAAAATTTAATATTTATCTCTTAAAAAAATCTTAAATTACCCCTATTTTTTCTACAATATCCCGAAGAAGTGGACTTTTCAACCATCCGGAATATCGGAGTCCGGATTAGCAAGACTCTACTGTTTTTCGTTTGAAAGAATAAGTTCATTTTCAACTTTAATTAAAATATTATATCAATTTTAGTAAAAAAAAATTATTTAGGCTTTATATTAAACACTTTAAATTATTTTCAGGATTAAAATTTAAAAAAATCAATTTCCTTTTAGATTTTTTTTTTTAGAGATTCTGAAAAAAATAATTTTCGTTTGTAGAGATCAGATAATGTTCATTGATGATGATGGTGGTGTCGATTGTAAGGTGGTCCACCGGCAATAATGAAGTCATTGTTGGTTGTGGCCAAAGTTGTCGTGTTATTTTTTGATTCATTTCTCACCATCAGTGAAGATGTGTCTTTTGGCACAACAGGAAAACAGCACCAGAGAATAAAAGCAATAAATGCCACTATAGTGCCCACAAGTAGAATAAAATCTTCGATGGTCTGAAAAACAGATTATGGCATCTTACAATCTTCCCTCTTAGGCTTACTAAAAAAAATTCTGACTTGTCATTTGAAAATTTTAAGATGATTTTCTCAGACGTTTTCTACCAGATGTTAGTATCGTAAAAGAAAAGAATTAAACTTCAATAATAATAAACAATTATTTTTTTCACTCTACAAACATTCTAAAGAAATTTATTTATTTTCTTGATTATTTACTGCTTACATGTAGGTATAAATATATAAAACATAATAAGAGAGAGACAAATGATTTAAAATCTAAAATAACAACTTAATTTTAGAAAAAACTTTAGGAAGTTATTTATCAAGTCAGGGGTTACCAAACTCTAAGTTCGCTGAACTCATGGTTCTTTATTTGTGCTTACTCCCGGTTAATTTGAGACTAAAAAAATTTTTGTGTTGGCTACGAAGCCTTTTAACGTGATAACGTATTTTGCCTGACTTCAAACGATTTTTACTTTCTCTTACCTATATATGAAATATAGGCCTATATAGAGAGAGAAAGTATTTTTTTTTTACTTAGTTCCCATTAACAAACATTTTCATAGTAACAATATAGAACAGGTGTGGCCAAACCACACCATATCCATTAAGGGCGAATTATTCTGTAAAATATAGTCTGCGGGCGACTAATTTTAGGCCCCTAGGGGCCGCGGCCCACCAATTTAAGAAGCACTGATCTATAGCATTGTTTTTAATCTCATGTGCAACTGTCAAAAATAATTATTTTTAAGTATGAGATTTTAGATCACACTGAATTAATATTTAATAACATATTGCCTCTCCCATTTAGAGTTTCTGCCTTGCCCCCTTTTTATTTCAATTTACTCACCCTTTTTAAGCATTTCCCTATAGAGAAGGGAGTGCACCCCACAGATTTAGCAACATTAGTCTAGAGGCCGATATTTGAATTAGATATAATAAAATATATTCCTAATAAATGTCCTTTTCTACTAATTTATTCTATAATAGAGATATTTACTAATAAGGATCAATTTTTAAACTAAAACACTATCTTTCTGAATTATTAAAAATAATTTCAATTTTTTAAATATTTTTTATTGATAAAAAATTTTGTTTAAATTGGAAATATATATTTTTTTCAGATAAAAGTTTTTGACCCATATTTACCGGTTCATCTCCAAGTAATATTGAATTAATTAAATACATGAAATCTTCAATCGGTGTCATCGTCATTATCCGCCAGTCGATTCTTCACTACGTGAAGAGGTCATCGAATAAGAAATTCTTTCACATATAATAACATCATCCAATTTTATTTTGGATAAAAGTGAGTTATTCTTCTAAACACCTGTCAAACTGAAGCTGAGATGATCAAGAACGACGGCGACGCGCAGCGTCACGACGCCGGGTAAACCATGCAAAGTACCGCGCTCTTCCGAGCTTTTTAAGTACTTCTTATCTAACGCTAATTTTAAATTTATTAGGATTTGGATATTTACTACATCATATATTTTATTATAAAAAATATAATTTATTCATTAAATTAATACATATATCACAATAAAAATATTATTAATATAATTAAAATATAATTGATTATTTTTGAGATACTAATAAATAGAGAGATTCTGATAGGAATGAGTCGTTTACTCGAGTGCTTTTCCTAAGGTCCGAGGTACTCGAAGGCTCAAAAGTGTCATTGCTGAAAAATATTAGATTTAGTTAGTTATTTAGTTAAAATTAAACACTAGGTTATTTGTTTCAAAGGTTTTATTAATTAAAATAATGATGACAAGGAATTGTCGAAATACGTATCAAGTGTTAATTTTTTAATTAATAAAACCTTTGAAACCAATAACCTAGTGTTTAATTTGTATATTTAATTTTAATTTACAAAATGTTTCAACGAGAACCAACGGTCGAAAGTTTAAAACCTAGTTATTTAGTTATTGTAAATCCTGTTTTTTTTTTTTTCAAGATGTCTTAATAGCAATAACAAGCATGGCTATTGAGATTGCCTGATGAAAAATCCAGATAAGGATGGTCATAAAACAGTTAGATGTCAAAGGAGTAGTTTAAGACGAAATAGAATGAATAGTAAAATGTAACAACTAGAGCCGCGGGTTTATAAATTTCACATCTTGAATTCAAATGTACCGTACTGTCGGAAACTAATTATATGTCGACACAAAAAGATCTAGTGTGATAAGCACAGAACACAACTTTCGATTATCGAAGATAAGAGAAAGTTGTGTGCTGTGCGGCCAGCACACCAGATTTTTTTAAATATAAGATTTTAGGTATAAGAGATTTATTTTATTTTATTTTTAATTATATTTATCTTACCTGCAGTGAGAATTCCACAAACAATAAACGGACAAAAGCAACCTCCTAATTCGACTAGCACTGGGAATAGAACCGAACCAATGACGGTGCCTATTCTTCCTGTCATCATTGTTAAGCCGACTGCCATTGTCCTCATTGTTGTTGGATACAAATCAACGACTACACTGATCATAGCTGTTGCATTAATTCCCAAAGCGGAAACAAATGTTGCTAACAAGAACAAGTTCAATAGAGTATTTGTCGTCCAATATACAGCAAAACTACATATACTGGCAAGTATAAATGTCACCACTAAAAAATAGAATTTTTTTAGTAAATTAAAACTAAGAAAATAAATCCAGATATTATCATTCAATCTTCCCAATCTTTTATATTCAGTATTAAATAAAGTTCAGTGACACCAGGCCAACTTTTTCAAAGAGAATCAAATAAAAAATTTCAGAAGTTAATATGATAATATAAAAACTAAAACTCGTAAACGTAATAAATAATAACTTTTGGAATGGAAGAGAGCAAGTGCGGATGCAGTAATTAAAGGAGCCTTTGGATGCCAAATGCCGAAAAGAAGTCGTTTCGGACAAAATTTTATTTGTCCATCCTCAGTCTATGTAGGCTTATAAACTAATTAGGCACAAAGTTGTCATTGTTGTTGCGACACAGATTTGTGCACATGTATATTTTTTATAAAAAATGCACAAATCTGTGCCGCAACAACAATGACATCTTTGTGCATAATTAGTTTATAAGCCTACATGGACTGAGGATGGACAAATAAAATTTTGTCCAAAACGTCTCCTTTTCGGTATTTGGCATCTAAAAGCTCTATTATTTGCTGCACCCGTACTTGCTCTCTTCCATTCCATAACATCAACAGCAACTTCTCTTCAGCTTATAATAATAACTTTCATGAGAAGAGATTTTGTTTAATTGGAAAAATTTATAAATTTTGTAATAATTGTAATAATTTCTATACATGACCACAACAGACAGTTAAACATGTTAAAAAGAATAAATAATATTATTTATTTTTGTGGTTCACTATGAAATACGATTTGTTAAAGATTGGGAATCATTTATTCAAGATACAGTGATACCTCGAGATACAAGATTAATTCGTTCAATAACCTTGCTCGAATGTCAATTTGCTCGTATCTCAAAGTAACTCTTAGTTAGGCAAGTGTCATTAAATAGCTCCGATGCACGACCAGTTGCAACTTTTTCGCAAGCTGGCCGTTCCTCGTATCTCAAATTTCGTTCGTATTTCAAAACAAAACTTCGCTCGCTCGACAGCTCGTATCTCAAATAACTGGTATCTTAGGGCACTTGTATCTCGAGGTAACACTGTATATAATATAAAATTAGCATACTTAATATTGATCTCTTTCCTACTATATTCACAATATAACCAGCAAACGCGTATCCTAAAAACCCCATCGCTCCAACTATAATAGAATTAATATATGAAGGAGATGAAAGAGCACCCTAAAAAATATTATATATTTCAGTTCTTCAATAATCATTTTCATTAAACATTTTTGAAATAAAATCTACTCACAGCACCACAAGCAACGTCGTTCAAAGAAGGATCATTTAATTCATAATTTTTTTTCAATCCATCAACCATTTCACAAAGAGTAAATGAGGAATTTACTTGAGGAGTGTTCTCAATCATAGTATAAAATTCTTCGACTGTAGTAAATAATTGAGGAAGCCACAATCTGAGAGTATTTTGACTAAAAAAAAGAAGAAATAAATCTTATTTATTCTTTTATTTTATGTAGACTATGAATTAAAATTTTTGAAGAAAATCACTAAATTCCTTACCTAAGCATGGCTCCAAATTGAAGTGCAAAATTAAGCAAAACTAGCATCAGATAATTGCCCGTGAATAGTATAATGACTTGTTGCCATCCAATTTTGAGCATTGCTATTGTTCCCAAATGCGCATGCGAGTTTGCTTCGTTTTTCATTTCATTTCTCAAAGATTTCACCTTGAAAAAATTAAATTAAATTAAAAACTATCTAAAGGTTTAGTTTTCAATTTAAAATGTTAAACATAAACACAAGAACTACACCGTTGCTTTGGAGATTTGACTATAAAGAAATATATACTGTATTTGAATAAGATAATAGAATTCAAAATACCTCAATTCGGCCTTAACTAGACATAGATATATTTAACAAGACTGTGAGTGTTGTTTATTGGTGAGGCCAAAACATCCCATGGCCCTAGTGAATCGAACTCAGGATCTCCAGCCTTTCCGGTCCATTGCACCAGGTCACCGGACGGAACTCGAAATCGAAGGTCCGGTGGCCTCGTGCAATGTACAGCAGGCCTATGCCCCGGAAAGGCTGGAGATCCTGAGTTCGATTCACTAGGGCCATGGGATGTTTTGGCCTCACCAATAAACAACACTCACAGTCCTGTTAAATTTTTGTTTAAGATTATATAGGCCAATATATTAATACATTTTATTTGATTTTTAAAATTTTTGTTCATATACTATTCATTTTTTTTAATATAAATTCCATACTTTCCACTTTATATCTAACCTTGAACTAATTTTTGAAATTTTATGAGAAAATAATAAAATAAAGTACAAAAAAAAGAATCTTACCGGATAAGTTTCTTTTGGTTTTCCTGAATTAATTGAATAGATTTGACGAAAGATTTCTAAAGCTTCTTCGTTTCTACCACTGGTCATTAAAAATTTCGGACTTTCACAGAAAGGATAAAATATTAGAGCAGCCAAAATTCCTGGCAAGGCGCAAACAATCATATATATACGCCAAGATTTAATTTCGAAATCTCCTAAAGAGAAGTTTAAAGCTTCCACAGGGATTATAACTAATCCAAATACTGTAAAAAAAAAAGAAGATTATTATATATTGATGAATAAAGATGATAAAAATTATGGAAATATATATTTACAAGGTCCTAAGATGGTTCCCAGGGAATAATAAAGTCCAACCATCATCATAATTCTTGCACGAACTTTAGAACTGTGATTCTCGGCTAGGTACGACATTAATACTGCATTTGGACCACTAACACTGAAGAAAGAAAAATTGATTAATTTTTCAATGAATTTCTTATCTTATTAAATAAACTACTCCAGGAGTATTATTACATCGCTTACATCAAACCGTTTAGGAACTTGAATATAAATAAAATAATAAAGTTTGGAGAGAATGCTCCAGCCAAGGCGACTATTCCATCGATTAAGAATCCATAAATTATAATTTTTCGTCGACAGAGAGTATCGGCAAAAAGTCCCCAAGCACTCGCACTTATCACCATGCCTAAAAAAAAAAAAAAAAAAAAAAAAAAATAACATTTTATTAGTCTTTCCAAATTCCAAATAAATAGTTTAAATTTCATACTCATTAATCATTCATTTGTGTAATTCTTATTCATTATTAACATTACTTACCATGAAACCATACTTGTAGGTTTTTAAAACAATTTATATTTGTTTAAATTTCATACGCATCATATTATATCATCATCATCATCATCATCATACTCCTCATATCATTATACTATAATATATAAAGCGCTAGCGACTGACTTCCTGTCCCTGTGTGTATGTGCCTCTCTCGCTGAATAGTCAGATTTACAGAAAATGAAGTTATGGGGGAAATTTAAAACTTTAAAATTTTGCAATTGCTCACCTTCAGCGGCTTTGTTGCATTTGCTAGCCGAAGGCGAGCAAGGGGGTCCAGGGGGCGTAGCTCCGAAGGCTGCTTCACCACTTGTAATATAATATTTTATTATAATAATTAAAAATATTTTGAAAATTAATTATAAATTTATAATTTTCAGATAACTGCGCGGAATAAATATTTGAAGATATATATATATGAATTCACAAACAAAAGGTTAAAAAACTCTTGTTCTAATTTAACGAAAATATTCATCTAAGAAATCTGGTAAGTAAATGTAATAAAAATGATTTGTCTGTTTTTACTCTTACAACCTGTCATAAGTTGGATGAGTGATTTTATAAACAATTGTATACCATAATATCCAAAAGGAAGATGATTTCCTCTATTTTAAATATTTTCAATACAATCATTCATTTGTCAGACACCACACTTTGACCTTCTTTTAAAAGATTTTAACGCTTCTTCTTTTTAAACATTAATATTTTGTTATTTGTGAGATTTGGCTTTTATATTTTGAATCATTTCCGTTTGCTGAGATCATTATGAATATATATAAATCATTGAGGAGTCATATTGACATACCTCACAATATATAATCATTTAATTTTTAGGATTATAGTTTTTTATATATGTAGATATCTTCCAGCGGGTGTTCAACAGCCTTGTTTCTCTGGGCCACCACACCAGAGGTTCCCCGCTGCTTGACCTTGCTTTTTGAAAGAGATATTCGAGGTATTTTTTCTTCTCAGGTCAGGTCCGCCGTATTTTAAAAATTTTTCCTAAACGGGACTCACTGAAACTGATTCTGCTATTTGAAACTCTAGTCCCTGTTTATTTCAATTCAATTCAAATAAATTTTGTGTCGCATGAGCCAGGATGAGATTCTAATAACCTCCTAGCACAGTGGTTCCCAACCTTTTTTGACCCATCGCCCCTTTCTGGAGGTTGACTAACACCTATCGCCCCCCCCCCCCCCCTTACATTTTCATTGTATGCCTAATTTTAATTTGAAGTAAAGTGTAAATAATAAAGCAGTTTTATTATTTTAAACAATTTTATTACCGTAGGCCTATATACAGGGCCGCAGACAGACTTGACAGGCTCCGGGGCTACTTAGTAATACGCCCCCCCCCCCCCAAAAAAAAAAAGTTAAAGTTTTTTTTTAGTATGTAAAAGGCTATTGTGGCCTTCATGCCAACACTTTTTTACACAGTTTTTGACACAACTTTTGAAATAGTTATACATAGCTTACAATATTTATTTAAATAAAGTTATATAAAATTTTTACAAAATTTCCTAAACAAAGAGTTACAAAGTTTTAATTTATCGAGGCCAGATCTGGACAGAGGATTTCCGGGTGAATCTGGGGGTATGGAAAATTTTTTGAAAATTAGCCACTGAAATCTGCATTTGTAGCTATCCTGAGTCGTGAAAAAGATCAAACTTGATTTGAGCTTAAAGGGCCCGGGCCCCATGAGAAAAAAAAATTCAAGAAAATGATTTTTTTTAATTGAAGTTTAAGATTTGAGCTAAAAGTGACGTTTCAATTCTAGATTGGAATTATCTTCAGACTATTTTATTTTTATGATAATATTTTGACCTCTTCTATCCTGACCATCCTGTAAATAGGAGATTTTCTCTTTGATTTTTATTTTTTTAAATTTTAGTAAACTAATAATTTTTCTCCCTTTGAATACTCATCGCCCCCCAATCGCCCCCCCGCTTATTTATCGCCCCCCTGAAAACCCAAATCGCCCCCTTGGGGGCGATCGCCCCCAGGTTGGGAACCACTGTCCTAGCACAAGAGGCAAGAACTCTATGTTATGGCAGTGGCGTCATTTCAACTTTTTCTTGGAGGGAGGGGGGGGCAAACTTTTTTTTCTTAAATACAAATAGGTACTCAAATTTGGCCAAAAGATATTTAATTTAATTAATGGATTAATTTTGTACAGTTTATTAGATATATTTTGAAATATATGCAAATGCCCCCCCCCCCCTCAAATGATGCCTCTGCGTTATGGTTATGTCAAATATTTAGTTATACTTTTTGGTCTTTAACAAAAGACAAAAAATCCAAGATAAAGTTATTATATATTTAAAAAAAAAAAATTATTTAAATAATTCTTTGATTTACCTATGTATGTGCTTGAGATTATCCATCCTTTTTGATATTCGGTTATTTCGAGATCGCACCCAGCACTTGCCAAGACAAATGAGATCCCAGATGTATCAAATTGTGAGGTCAAGATCCCCATCATTGTCGCCAAAAATAGCGCGATGTTGAACTTGCCATAGCCTTTAAACAAACAAAAAAAAAAAATTAACATTTAAATCATTGGGGGGGGGGGGGGGGGAGCCGGCCTTCTAAGTTCTCCGTGTCCTTAGTCATCATTATACTAACTCACATATCTTTAAACTTAAATGAGCATCTCACTTAATTTCTTCTCTGATTTTCTTCACCCTTTCCTACAAAATACATAGTTCCTTTGTGCTATTAAAATTTTGAAATTTTAAATTCAAAATTAAATTCTCAACCTTCATGTAAAAATCCCAACCTAATGTAATAAAATGTAAAAAATATATAGATAATATTTTAAAAATTGCCATATTGTCTCTTTTGAAAAAACTTTGCAGATTACTTTAGTCTATTTTATAAATTATTTTTTTCTAACTATAATTTGTTTTCACCTTTTTTATTGGCACTGGCTCCCAAATCTCAATGGGCTCAATCGTCAAATATAAAATATTTTAAAAACAAAGTAATAAATTATTGACAAAACCTTGTTCAGTTTGCGCAGAATTATTTTTGTCCTCATTTATAATCACCTGATCATTTTTTTTGTTTTTCTCAAATCAAATACGAATATAAATCCATCAAGATTTAGTTGAAGTAAATAAGTCAATTAACAAAGAAAAGAATTTCTTTTTAATGATTTGAATAAAATTGTTTAATCACTTTAGTCAATAACAAATGAGATAACGGCTCTGTTACCTGTTAATGCTATCGCAGTTTCGAAGTCTGCTGATTCCAAATGAGCATCTGGAAAAAACCATTAGAAATTAACTTTGATTTTGTTATTAAATACTTAAATGAAAAATCCAAGCCTTGATAAAATTGAAAACTATTTATTTATATTTAATTTATTTATGCAAAATTCTACTTTTGATTTTGATATATAATAAAACTTCACTTAGCAACTACCTCTCATAAAGAGTAATTCGCATAACGAGCAAAAGAAATAGTAAAAGAATGACTTGCTTAACGAGCTACTTTTCGCATAACGAGTGGCGAGGAGGGGATAAGTCCCGGATTGTGGGCATCAGCCTGTGTCATAGGAGGGGGGGGGGGCATGCGGAGAATGTTATTGTTTCGCAAAACGAGTGTTTCGCGTTATGTGTACGATTCTGGAACTAATTATGCTCGTTAAGCGAGATTCCACTGTAGTTTATTTAGATCTAATTTTAAACAAATTTTTAAATGTAAATTAACTTGTATGCTGGGTATGTGGGATTGGAGTTGGGAAGAATAAAACCAGCGTTGTCGAACACCTTTACACCTTTATTCAGGCAGACGTTTCGGTAACCATAACGGTTGCCATCTTCAGTGCCAATGAAAGCTACAATTAAAATTTTTTATGATGAGCGTTTAACATTTCTGCATTGAAAATTATATATTATACATTGTAATTGAAAAAGTAAGTTAATTACAATGTATAATATATAATTTTCAATGCAGAAATGTTAAACGCTCATCATAAAAATTTTAATTGTAGCTTTCATTGGCACTGAAGATGGCAACCGTTATGGTTACCGAAACGTCTGCCTGAATAAAGGTGTAAAGGTGTTCGACAACGCTAGTTTTATTCTTCCCAACTCCAAATTTTTAAATGTTTAAAATTATTTTGATAAAAATATTTTGATTTTGATAATTTGATAAACTTGAGATCAGGGCCGTATCCAGAGAGAGGATATGGACTGGACCCTCGCCCCGAAAAATTATTAGTAAAGAGAAACATGAAAATAATAAATATTTTAAATTCTTTAAAATTTAAATGGTTTGACGAGGTGGGATTATCTCTCGGAACTCTCCAAACCCCCCTCCCCCAACTTCCCAAAACTATAAAAACTTTCTGACTACGGCCCTGGAAGAGATAGAATATAGGTGGATTTAAACGCAAGCATGGGGAAAAAATATATTCTGCTCCATTAATATTTATAACTGTGTTTCGACATAGAAGAACATGGGTCATTTCTAAATTTCTTTTATGAATCCTTAATTTAATGAAAATATAACTCGTTAATTATTTATTTAACTTCAGGTATCTTGTTCATGATAAACCCCCTTAGCCTTGACGTTACCATAAAGATGTTAATATTTTTTATTTCATTTTTCATATCATTTAAAAAGAATTTAAAGAAAAAGAGGGAGGGAAGGAACCTTCACCAAAAAGACTTATTCTAAAAATTATAATTTGTTATTTTAACATGAATATGTCCCTGGGGCTTGGTGTAGTTGGTAGTGGACCTACCTTGTATACAAAGGGTTGCGGGTTCGGATCCCAGGCCGTCCGATGATTTTATTTAAGCCATTTGGATACTCACCCCCCTCCCCTTCTCCCTTTTGAATCGATTCAAAACAAAAATTGATCTGATTTATCAATTTTAAATATTTTAAGTATTAATTTATAAAATAAAAATGGGTTGAATTATTAATTTAATAATAGATTGCTTACTTTCTTGTTGTTGTTCAGCACCTTCTTCCATTTTTGTGATTTTCATCGTTTTGGGTACTTTCATGTTGGATTAAAGTCAAATTGCACCCCAGGAGCATTCTACTATCTCCAGGGAGTTATCAGACCAACTCTCTGAAAGCAACTGGCTCAGCCACTCTTCTCGTCTCTTTTTATAATTCATTCAATAACTGCATTATTTCAATGTAAATATCGCAAGCGGTAATTTATAATTGCTCCTGATAAAGGAAATCACATGGATCATGATGACGACATTCTGGTGAATTTGATATACCATATAATCAATGAGTGATCTTTATTTAATTCGAAGACAAACAAGTGAGAAAAAGACAAGCAAAAAAACATAATTTAATAAATTGGTAGCTGACCTTTGTCTCTATAGACATCATCTTTTATAAATGTTCCATCAAGTTTTGATCACCAAATTCTTCACTTAATCCTGTTTATCATAAAATTTTATAACATCACTCTTATCTGAAAAGTCAGCATCAACGATTAATAAGCAATTGCAAATTATGAGTTAATTAACTAAAAAATTGTGAATTTATTTTCCGGTTATTAAAAAATATATTTATTTTATTTAATATATCTTTGAATAAGTTCTGATGTAATATTTTTTATTTACCTAGATAGTTACTCTTTGTTGAGTCAGAAGTTATCTCCTAGGGTAGGGGTCGGCATAACGGCTGGCAAGCTCTTTGTTCGAAAGTTTATTTTAATGCGTATCGCTAATGACTAAAATAAAACGCCAATATACCGCATATGTACTAGCAAAAATTCTAAAATGTTTATAAACTCCTATACAAAAAAAAAAAAACAAAAAAAAAACGTCGAACAGAAATTCGGTTTCGGCTGAAAAAAAAAAGGTAGAGGTCTTATGATTTTCGCAACAGGGAATGGAGTGATTATTTGAGTCTCGAGGGAAAATTTACTAAAAAAAAAAGATAAAATGATATGAATTTTTTATTGGAAAAATATTAAGAAAAAGTTAAAACAAGTTTCGGTTTCGGTTACCGAAACCAAAATTGAAAGCCGAAATTCGGTTTCGACCGGATCCTAATAATAATATTGTAATTTTTTCTAGTAATAACAGATTATATATGATGAATTCATTATGTGTTGTTTGCGCATGTGTGGCGCCCTTCAGGCGGAATTTCAATTAGATTAGATTATTAATAGCTAGGGTTAGTTTCAGCAGAAACCCAAACTTGTTTTAAACTTTTTCTTAAAATTTTCTTTACAAAATTCATATCATTTTACCTTTTATTTTTTTAGTAAATTTTTCCTTAAATAATCACTCCATTTTTCCCTCTTGGAAAATCATTTGACCTTTTAGGTACGAATCTCATTCAAATTTCTTTTTTTTTTTAATATTCGAATCTCATCCCACCTTTTCAAGCTCGGGTTTCGGCTGGTTTTTGGCCGAAACCGAAACCAGGACTTTTGTTCGAAACCGAAACTTCGGTCGGTTCCTATTAATAACATGATTATATTTTTATTATTTTTATGATAGAACGAATGACAAGTAGCCTAACATAAGAAGAATTGCAAACTGCGAAATAGTTAATGAGTTTGTCTATTTCAGGTCTCTAATTTCTAACAGTGCTCCCTGTGAAAAAGAAGTCAACTTGCAAAAGTCATCCTCACAAACTTGAGAGTCTGGCAAGACTGAATTTTCACGGCGAACGACGATCATCTGATGTAGACTTTCGTCTTCCAAGTTTTACTGTGTGCAGCTGTGATCTGGTGATCTGGATAATGGTCGGAGCGAATGATCGCTCGAAGATTAAAGAAAATATAATGTAATTAATTCATTCTCATATCAAACCAAAACATGATGTAATTAATTTTTCTTTTGGTAAGATAAGGAGAATCAAACCAGGCTCAATTTATTACAGTATAAATTGAAGTGATGAGAGACAAGAAGAGGCTAGTTTGATACTCCTTATCTTACATTATTTTTTTAAAACCTTCAACTTGGAGATCCCTGACTTCAACTCCGGCGGTACCCTTTTTTCGCCTATTTGAATTAATAAATATTCTTAGGTGCTATACTCATTTGCAGTAATTAAAGCATTTATAGGAATATTTTTTACTGAAGAATGGAAATGGCTGGGATGATAATTGAATAAGGACAGCGTTTCGGGAACGTCGACGAAATAATATAAAAGTTTTTTTATTTCTGCTGGCTGCCCTGCTCATAGATGTCCTTATTCGAATATTTTTTACTTTCCCTTACCTCTATGTATACATTATGTTAATATATAGAGAGAGAAAGTATTGGATTCATGTCAAAAATTCGATGTCGAAATTTTGATGGATATACATGTTTTGAGGTCCCCTGAATCCAAAAAAGTGGTTTTCGAGACATGGTCTGTTTGTATGTCTGTCTGTCTGGGTGTCTGTGAACAAAATATCTCAAGAACGAAGAGAGCTAGGAAGTTGAAATTCTATATTTAACTTCATGGCTTTTGAACAAAATTGACCAAAGAGTACTAGTACTTTACTGATGCACTTTTTCAGTTTTTTTTTTTTTTCAATTTTCTCAAAATTCGCTCCAACGATTTTGTTTAAAATTCATAAATCAATTATTTTTTAGATGCTCTTTGAAATGTATATTATCATTTTGCCATTGAAGAAGACCACTTTTCTCTTGTACTTCATAGGAAAGATAGGACAAATTGTTGCCATGATAACAAAATATAAATTCTATTCTCGGAGACTCAAGATAATTATACAAAATATAAATATTTTCCCATACTTATAAATTTTACATCTTGAATTCAATTACCCTACTGTCGGAAACTAAATATATGTCGACCCCCAGATTTTTTATTTTATATAATTACTTTCAATTGAAATTTTCTTTGTTATCTTATGTTATGAGAGAGATCCTTAAAGATGTTTTCTTTTGCAGATTTGGACCTTCCAAAGTATTTGGAATTTGCAGCAGAACTCAAGGATTGCAAGCAGCTTCGAATGATCCTTAACCCCTCAGAAGGTGAATATTTTATACTCTGGTAAGACGTACAGTGAGAGTCAATATTAAAGATCCTCATAAGCTTTCCGATGTGATTATTTCATTGTTTTTAAAAAAAAAGGTTTAATGGAAACTTTTGAACTTGGGTAGTTCAAATGTAGAAGAGTATTTCAATAAAAATTTCCATCTTCTTTCATGAAAACAATGATCATATTCACGTGAACCTTCCTGTACCCCCCCCCCCCTTTACTTTTCCTCAATATGGTTAATATATTTAATTATAAGGAGGGGGGCCCTTTGGAAAACACTATGTTAAACAATGTCAAGCGCGGCGAAACCTGGGTTTGATGACCCGCAGGAATCAGCATATAGAACGTCCTCCGGTAGCCATCGGTATTATAAATTTAATATATGTATAGGTAAAATGAAAACCCTAATGACCTCTGCAGCTGAAAATAATTAAAGAAAAAATTATAGGAGACTAGGGATTCCCTTTATGGATATTTATCTTTAGAATATATCATATATTTTATTATAAAAAATATATAATTTATTCATTAAATTAATACATATATCACAACAAAAATATATATGATAAAGTGATTTTTTTTTGAGATACTGAATATAGAGAGATTGTCATAGAAAACATTCCGTTACTCGAGAGCTTTTCCTAAGGTGCGAGGTATTCGAAGACTCAAAATCGCCATTGCTAAAAAAAAAATTACATTGCTTTATATTAGTATTTTTATATAATTTTTAAGCAATTTATTTTTAAATGCCTTAAAAGTTATAAGGTCTGTTCGTTTCGCTTGCCATTGCAGTATAATTACATATTTTGCCCTGCATTCTGTTAAAAACAAAGCAACCTAGGTGTACAGTGAAGGACAATAATAAGTCCCACCAATGCGTTTTCTACTTGTGATTCTTTCATTTATTTTAAATAAATATTATATATTTTTTAATGGAAACTTTCATGGTTCAAATCTAGGAAATTTCCAATAAAGATTTTCATTTTCTTTTATTAAAACAATCAAATAATCACAAGTAGAAAACGCATGGGTGGGACTTAATGTTGTCCCTCACTGTACCATAGCAAAAATTGCACTTTTTCATCAAGATAGCGTGCACTTTTTACAGTGGCGAGTGAAACGAACAAACCTATAATGAACGTGGCTATTACCTGAAGAAGACCCAAAAGAATAAATTGTATAAAAATTATATTATAAGTAAATTAATTCAAATGAAATGTTAATGTAAAAAAAAGAGTTTAGCAGGCTTTTTTTATTTTTGGCCACTCTGCGGGTCTTGAGTAAAATTATAATAATATTTCAAATTTGTTTTGTTTTTAATTATAAGATTCTTAACGACTTTTTTAAATTATATATTGTAGATCTTACCTGAAGTGAGAACTCCACAAACAATAAACGGACAAAAGCAACCTCCTAATTCGACTAGCAGTGGGAAAATAACCGAACCAATGATGGTGCCTATTCGTGATGACATCAATGTTAAGCCAACTGCCATTGTCCTCATTGTTGTTGGGAACAAATCAACGACTACACTGATCATTGCGGTTGAATTAATTCCCAAACCGGAACAAAATATTGCTAACAAGAACAAGTTCAATATAGTATTTGTCGTCCAATATACCGCAAAACTACATATACTGGCAAGTATTAAAGTCACCACTAAAAAATAGATTAATTTTAAAAGATTATTTATCACTAAGGAAAAGATATATCTAAATATTTTATAAAAATATATACTCTTTATCAATCATTCCCAATTTTTATATATACACTATTTAACAGGGATCGATTAATGCAATTTTGTCGGTGAGGGCTGTTTTTTTTTTTTATTTTTTTTTATTTAAGGTATTTTTCGGCATCGGAGGCTATTAGACCCCGTCTCTAATTAAATTGAATTTAATTAATGAGAGGGGTAAAAATGAGAAATGCAGCTAAGGTTATTTCTTTATTCGTTCCATTTATGTACCTGGTGATTCCATACTGTGTATATATTTATTATATAAGAATTATTCAACAATGTATAAAATCCACTATCACACTTTCATAATGACTTTTCGCCAGCTCTGAGCATGGTTCAAACATGGAACCGAAACGTCAGCTGTGTGAATTAAACGAATAGAGAAATAACCTTAGCTGCATCTCTCATTTTTTTTACCCTCTTATTAATATGATATCTCAGCTATAAATAGTTTTTGTAATTCAATTTAAATACATTTTTGTCCCATGGGGCGGGATGCGAACCCGGTAGGGCGGTTGGTTGGAAGATTCAATATACGAGAGGGTCTCTCTGGTGGATGAAACTTTTTTAAATAATACCTTCAAAAACTAACAGGGTAAGGTGATTTGTTGCCTAAAATTGTTAGTTTAAAATAAATGTAAAAATATATTTTAGACAAAAAATCATCTCTTTAGATGACTAGTTTTTAAAATTTTCAATTTTTACTGGAGGGGACGTTCGCCCCCTCCGCCCCCCTCCCCTTTAATCCGTCCTTTTTATTTAATAAAATGCATTAGCCCACGGAACCAACCGACTAAAATAGAATAATATCTAATAAAAAAATTCAGTCATTAATAATTTATTATGAAGTACGATTTGTTAAAGATTGGGAATCACTGATTCAAGAAATACGTTTGATAAAAAAATTAGCATACTTAATATTGATCTCTTTCCCACTATATTCACAATATAACCAGCAAAAGCGTATCCAAAAAGCCCCATCGCCCCCATTATAATAGAATTAATATATGCAGGAGATGAAAGAGCACCCTAAAAAAATTATTTTATATTCAATTTATTTTTATATTTTTCAATTTGATATAAAAATACTTACAACACCACAAGGAACGTCGCTAATAGAAGTCTCATTTAAATCATAATTTAGAGTCAATCCATCGACCATTTCACAAAGTGTAAATGAGGAATTTACTTGAGGAGTGTTCTCAATCATAGTATAAAATTCTTCGACTGTAGTAAATAATTGAGGCAGCCACAATCTGAGTGTATTGAGACTAAAAAAAAATTAAATATTTTTACTGTATGAATTAAAATTTTTTAATAGTTTTAAAAAAATCACTAAATTAAATCATATTTGCTTACCTGAACATGGCTCCGAATTGAAGTGTAAAAATAAGCAGAGCTAACATCAGATAATTGCCGGTGAATAATATAATGACTTGTTGCCATCCAATTTTGAGCATTGCTATTGTTCCCAAATGAGCATGCGAGTTTGCTTCGTTTTTCATTTCATTTTTCAACGATTTTACCTAAAAAATGTTAAACCAAGCTCAAAAAAAAAAAAAAAATATATAAATTACATATTTGCTAAAAATTAAAAAAAAAACTCAACTAATTTTTGAAATTTTGTGAGAAAATACTAAAAAATATCTTACCGGATAAGTTTCTTTTGGTTTTCCTTTATTAATTGAATAGATTCGGCGAAATATTTCTAAAGCTTCGTCATTTCTGCCACTGATCATTAAAAATTTTGGACTTTCATAGAAAGGATAAAATATCAATGCAGCCAAAATTCCTGGCATGGCGCAAACGATCATATATATACGCCAAGATTTAATTTCAAAATCCCCTAAAGAGAAGTTTAAAGATTCCACAGGGATTATAACTAATCCAAATACTGTAAAAGAAAGAAGATTATTATATTCTTCTTCACCATACTGCTAATAAGATTGATAGAAATATTTTTTTTACAAGGTGCCAGAATAGTCCCCAAAGAATAATAAAGTCCAATCATCATCATAATTCTTGCACGAACTTTAGAACTGTGATTCTCAGCTAGATATGACATTAATACTGCATTAGGACCGCTAACACTGAAGAAAGAAAAATTAATTAAATTTTCAATATTTTTAATTAAACTTCTAAAGAGGCATTAAATTAAATTTTCACAATTTAGGGATTGAAAAAATAGACACTTACATAAAACCGTTTAGGAACTTGAATATAAATAAAATAACAAAGTTTGGAGAGAATGCTCCAGCTAAAGCGACTATTCCATCGATTAGGAATCCATAAATTATAATTTTTCGTCGACAGAGAGTATCGGCAAAAAGTCCCCAAGCACTCGCACTTATCACCATGCCTAAAAAAAAAATTAACATTTTGTTAGTCATTTGATCCGAGTTTGTAGCGGACACTCAGTTTCCTTTCCTGCAACATTGAATTTGATTCAATTATTTCGAGGCTTTATTCAAGCGACTTGAATATCCTCCCCACATATATTCGATATGAAGAAATGTAAATTCAATAATCAATCCTGAAAATTATAGGAATTCTGGGGAACCAAAATAATTTTGCTGTTATCAAATATTTATATTTACCTGGTATTTTTTTTGCACAACCTAGGCAAGTCCATTGACTTAGCACAGAGGTAAAAGCATCGCTCACTTTTAGAAATTAGAGATTTAGTCCCGATCTGAGTGGTAAAAATTTATTTTAATTATATTGGCTACCAATTAATTTGTATAAAAGAGGATAGGGTTTAAAAAGAAAAAATAGGGCAGAGAAAGCAATAATAAACATGAAAAAGGATGTGATAATTAATGAAATAAGATAAAATGCTGGCTCAATTTTACTTAAATAAAAATTTGCTTAATATAATTTGTCCACATTCCCAATTCTATCAATATTAGAAACAAAATTAAAATAGATTCCTTTTTTATTTACTTTCTCTTATCTATGTATATATGTAATATATATAGAGAGAGAAAGTAGTGGATTCATGTCAAAAATTCGATGTCGAGATTTGGATGAATAGGCCTATACACCTTTTGAGGTCCCCTGGATACAAAAAAGTGATTTTCGCGACATGGTCTGTCTGCCTGTGTTCAATTTAAAGCATAAAGGAATTGAGCTAGGAGGTCGAAATTTTATATTTAAGTTAATTATTAATTAAGTATTAATTAATACCCCTGTGAGGTGTGAAAATAAGCTTTTAATTAAAATAGGCCAAAAAGTACTAGTACTTTACTGATGTAATTTTTCAGTTTTTTTATATTTTCTCAAAATTCGTTCCAACTATTTTGTTTAAAATTCATAAATCAATTATTTTTTAGATGCTCTTTAAAATGTATATTCTTATTTTGCCATTGAAAATTTATGAAGACCACTTTACTCTTGTATTCCATAGGAAAGATAGGAGAATTGGTTGCCATGGTAACAGAATATAATTATTTTTCCACGTTTATAAATTTTACATCTTGAATTCAAATGTGCCGTTCTGTCGGAAACTAGATATATGTCGATACAAAAAATCCGGTGTGGCAAGCTCAAAACACAACTTTCGATTACCGAAGGTAAGAGAAAGTTGTGTGCTGTGCGACCAGTCACACCAGATTTTTTTTTTAATTTTATTATAATTATCAATCTCTTCCTCCGCTCCCTCCTCCCTCTCACTCATTCCCCCACTTTGTTTTCCCCACTACTAATTAATTAACCAATCAGAAATCATGGCGCCAAGATTCGCCTGCTTAATAGGGAAGACTAGATACCTGGAGAGGTTAGTAGTGGGGTAGCTTTTGTGTAGTGTTAATCCACGAAGCTCTGTGTAAGAAAACCGAAGCGCTTTCATTTGCTGGGCAGCCATCATGGTCGCCGGCCACCTCGTCCACACTCTCCTCATTTATCATCGTTTTTACTTAGGTATTTCAATTGAAAATTAATAATTTTTGGTTTATTTTACTCTTTAGTGGCTAAACATTAATAATTAATATTAAAATTTAAGAATTTCACATATGAGTTTTGAATCTTATTCGATTGCATGCATCGATTAATATTCTCTGTTTTTTTTTGCTCTTGGTCTTATCAGTATATTAACTATTTTTCTGCAAATTTTATTTTACTCATTATTTAAATCATTCTTATTTTATTAATATGTTGATATGTACCGTACCTCTACTTTGAATTAATATTTTTTGTTGTTAGTTTACATCAACTTATTTATTAATCCATCTCTTAATAATTAAATATTATTTCGCATAAAGTCAAAGAATATTAATAGTTTACAAAAATTCTATTATTTTCTTAATGTGTTGATGGAATATAATCTTAGGTATATAGACATAGGCCTGACATAGGCACACCAACAGGTTCATACCTGTCCATTTAAGTATAATCTATTACTATAGGCCGATACATATAAATCAAAAACAAACGAGAGTGCTTGTAAAACATTTGATATAGGTAAATACATCCTTTGTTTTTAACCAATCTTAATGAAAATAATTTAAAATACAGTATAGCTAGGCAATGATATGTTTAATAATAAAATTAAAAAAAAAATTTAAATGATCTTTGTCGGGAGGGAGGCATGGGAGTTCATTTTTTGATTTCTTATCGAATTTTTATGTAATTAACCCCTATTTCGGAATAAAATTTCCACTTTTCAATTTGTTAAATATGAATAACCATGTATTTAATTCTAAAAATATTACTTACATATTTCAAAATCAATTTCTCGATTTTTTTTTTTTTTTTCCGAGGAAAAATTGGAATTTTTCTGTATTATCTACTTTAATTTTTCATATTAAAAACATAATATTTAATTCCATTAAATTATGCTCTCGGGCCAAGCATAGAACACAACTTCTAATTATCGAATTTTAATAAAGAAAGTTGTGTGGGAGGTATTTTTATTTTTTTCAATTTATTTCAAAATTTAAATAATTTGATTGTTGATTTACCTATGTAAGTGCTTGAGATTATCCATCCTTTTTGATATTCGGTTATTTCGAGATCGCACCCAGCACTTGCTAAGACAAATGATATCGCAGAAGTATCAAATTGTGAGGTCAAAATCCCCATCATTGTCGCCAAAAATACGCCGATGTTAAACTTGCCGTAGCCTTTAAACAAACAAAAATTGAATATTATTATTTTTATCTGCATTATGTTCCATAATCCAAAAAATCTCACAAATTATTACTAATTAGCTTAATTTTTGTCTACCCCTAGCTTTTCATTCGCAGAATTAGGATTATTTATTCCCCATTTCTAATCATCGGAACATATTTTGTTCTTCTCATCAAATAAGAATATAAATATTTCAAGATTTCTTGAATTCTTCAATTACAAAAGAAGAAAAATTATTTTTAACAATTTGAATAAAATTGTTAAATCACTTTAGTCAATAACAAATGAGATAACGGATCCGTTACCTGTTAATGCAATCGCCGTTTCGAAATCTGCTAATTCCAAATGAACATCTGGAAAAAAAAAATGATTTGAAATTAACCTTTTAATATATATATCTATATATATACAAGCCCAAGCATTTATATACAAAAAAAATAAAAAAATATTAATTTATAAAAAAGCTTGTTGAGCGATATATGCATATTTAATTTAATAAAAAGTTGCTTACTTTCTTGTTCTTGTTCAGCATCTTCTTCCACTTTTGAGATATTCATGGTTGTGGGTTCTTTCATGTTGAATTTCATTCACAAACGCACCCAAAAGAGCATTCTCTTTTCTCCAAGTAGTAATCTGACAAACTCCCTGAAAGCAACTGACTCAGTTAATTTCCTCATCTCGTTTTTATAATTCATTCAATAACTACATTATTTCAATGTAAATATCGCCTCACTCTTATCTAAAAACTCAGCATCTGGGATTAATAAATAAGTAATTGCAAATTATGAGATAATTAGTTAAAAAATTGTGAGATTATTTTCCGGTTATTGTGGAATATATTATTTTAATTTTAGTCTATGAATTAGTAATATTTTTTTTTCATTTACCGAGGTAGTTTTCGTTAAAACAGAAGTTAGGGATAAAGGAAATGAAAAGATATATTTTAATAATAATACTTTTTTGCACTTTATATCAATAATTAAAGAGGAAAGTTTTGTGTTAGTGAAAACTTTTAGGTATATCTTACTTTTGAATTTAAAAAAAAAAATATAAATCTGGTGTGACTGGTCGCACAAGGTAAACGAAAGTTGTGTTTCGTGCTTACCAGATTTTTTGTGTCGACATAAATTTAGTTTCCGACAGTACGGTTTATTCGAATTTCAAGATGCAAAATTTTTTGAAACCTTGACATATATTCATTTTTACTTACTCATAAACGAATTATAGATGTGACTACTCTTTAGATCGATAATTCATATCCCAGGATTCTGTTTAAGAGGAGCAAGGAAGTTTTTCTACTTCATTGCTTAGTAATTATTTTTCTTTAATAGATATTCATAGAGAAAAAAAAATTAATTAATATTTTTTAATTCAGATAATGAATTACACTGTATTAAAAAAGAAAATATTTTTATTAAATTCTAGTTTTACTTCAAATGGGAACTTAAATAATAATCCCTTTGTGCTCACACACACAGATACCTTCCACACACAAACGAATATATATAGATATACTTTTCTATATGGTTTTATTCTTGTTTCCACAGGTTCAGACCGGCTTCAAACATGATATCCTTTGTGCTATCGTTTAGTAAGGCATCAGGGACCGACACTGTGAGACGAGGTTCGAGCGCTGGTCGGTTTTAAATCCAGAATTCCTTAATTTGGTGAGTAGCTGTTAAAATTTTTGCAATTCTAATTCATTTTTAAACTAAGTATATACTGATATATAAATCTTTGAAAAATTTAAACTGTTAATTATTAAAAACAACAGCAAACTATTTCATTTCATTCAATGGTTATTTTTTTTAACTCTCAATCTAGTGCAGCGTTTCCCAACCTTTTGAAGTCCACGGCACCCAAAAGGTGCGTTGGGAATAATATTACACACTAGCGGCACCCTTCCTTTTTTTCCCCTATCAAAACGAAATTTTTTCAGCCCTGGGGCAAATTTTTTTTCCCTTGCGTGAAAATAATTTACCTTTTTTTTGGCAAAACTATTTTTTCCGTCTCTTTATTTTTATTTTTTTTATCTAAATATCTCGCGGCACCCCTTAGGCATTCTCGCGGCACCTTGGGTGCCGGGGCACACCGGTTGGGAACCACTGATCTAGTGCAAAGAAATAAATACGGCAGACCTTTTGATATTTATACAAAGAATATTATTATGTGTGGGTTTATAACAAGTCTTTTAATATTTCTATTTAAATTATTCAGTTTCATACTTCCTTCAATAGGACTATGTGTATTGTATTTGTTGAGAAATTCAGTTTAATGGATCTTTATAAAAAATTTAATATTTCAATAATCTCTTAAGAATGATCTGCAGTCTATTTAAAATTACTTTATGTTGGATTGTTAACTTAGGCTGAACGCACACCGAACGAGCAAAACGTTTTCGAACAAAACGTGCCTACTGGAAGCAAAATAATTTTTTTTTTATAATTTTTAAAAACACTCCCACTTTTTTTCCCATTCACACTCACATTCACACAGGCTTCTCGGCAACTCAGGCCATATAAGACTAAACGATACTCATTATTTGTTAATTCACATATTGGGGGTCCAGGCATTCTTATTTATTTATTTGGTATCCAAATGGCTCTGGAAGCAAAATGCTCGACGGCAAAACATTTTGCTCGTTCGGTGTGCAATTGCATCGAGCAAAACGTTTTGCTCGTGGGCAAAACATTTTGATCTAAAACGTTTTTGCCTGTTCGGTGTGCGTTAGCCTTAGGGGGACTCCTTGAGAATCTAGATGAAAAAAAAAAACGAAAACGTTTCCTATCATAGTAAAAAATTGGTTACAATATTCTAGATTCTTTTAATTGGCTTTTTTAGAATTTTGCATTTTTTTTGTATATACGGTATCTCACGCCTCTTTATTTCCGGAACAGATGCCTAATGGAGAAGGAGACAAAATAAATATAAAATTAAATAAGATAACAAATTTGCGAAATAAGTTTGTGTTTGATTGGACAAAAATTACACCTCCTGGACGCTTTCGTGGCGACTGGAAACCGTGGAGGTCCTGGTTCGACTCCAGAGGGGGCAATTTTTTCCCAATCAAACACAAATTCATCTCGCAAATTGCTATTTTAAGCAATATATTGATTATTTACAATCTATTTGAGCGTTGATTGAAAAATTCCATATTTTTTCAAACAAAGCTCTACCTAGTACTCTAGTTAGTTAAAAAAATTAAAAAAAATTAATTTATATTTTTTCTTTCTATTTTAGAAACCCAGTAATCGACTTCGAGAATTGTCAACATGAATCCAGAGCAACCTCCAATTAGACATCGCCAGCGAGACATACTTGAAGGGGAACTCATCAAGGGAGAGACTACAGCTGTTTGCAGAGTCTACGAGCTACTTGTAAAGTCTGTATGAACATTTACGTGAGCGTAGAGTGAGTTAGATTTAGGATTTTCAAAATTTTATTTGAATTTTCTTAATTCGATCTAAATATATTATAGAATATTTTAAAATAGATGCATGGATAGGATGTTATTAATACATTATTCTTATCCCATTTCAGAGTCCCTTTCTTTTAGATAAGTTAAGAATTTAAATTTAAAATTTTAAAAATAAAAATTAATTAATTTTTTTTTTATTTTCAAATTAATTTCATTTTTTAATTAAAATTTCTTTTATATAATATGTATAATTTAAAAATTCTTTCTAAATTAATTTAATATCATAACTTTAATATTTAAATCGATTCTTTTAAACGATATTAGAGATAGAGAAGGTTTTTATTTCAGAACCCAAATGGGGATTTCGTTAGTTTCGAGGTTTCTTAAGGCAATGGATGGATTGAATGGTCAATGTGCAAAAGGTAAACGATTGTTGTGTCTATTGGTAATATGATAAATAGGTGGATATGCACAGTACTCATTTCATCCATTTGCCCCACGGGGGACAAACAACTTCATCTATGAGACAATTCATTTGTGCATGAATTATTATTATACGAATAATATTAGGACTTAAGTTTTGCGTGTATGCGATTAATATTATCTAAAGGGGTCTCCTTTCTATGTTTACTATCTGTATGTTAATTTTAAGAATACACGCAATTCTTATTAGATTATTTAGAAATAGATAGGATCTATATAGAGGGCGCTAAACATAATAAGAAAATCTCTACGCTCACGCAATTATTGCAATATATTTACATTTATGGGGATTTAGGCCTTCTGTGTCGGAATTCTCTGATGTTCTGTTGAATTGACGTTCAATTGTGAATTGATTCCTCAATGCTGGCATAGGGTGTTGTTGTTCGTCCCATTTAGGTTTAGGCAGGGCTCCCAGTAGAGGATCATTTCACTTTTGACCGTTGTTCAAGGGAAATAGGAGAATTCCTCTATTGTATGCTTTTCTCTTTCGCGCATTTGAGAGAAAGAGTGTTTTCTCTTTCTCCGGGGCTCTTTGTCCATCAGTGCTGAGTTCTGGGCCTTGGTTGTTTCAGGACAGAGTGAGTTAATGTTCAAGATGTTAGGAGTTCGTATAGGATGTTGTTAGCTTTTAGGGTTCTTTTTTTTTCAGCATGCATCTTGAACAACGTCACTCTGTTTCTGAGATGAGCAATCAAGGGGGATCTTCAGTATTGTATTGGCCGGGCTCCCTTCCTAACTCGTGAATGAATATCAGATCAATTACCTCTGCTTCTTTTTAGCTAGGTATTAAATGATATTAGGCAGGTGGGCAGAGATTAATTGATCTGTGAGTTGAGTATGTGGTTGTGAGTGTGTGTGTTTGTTTCTTTTCCTCTTACCCTTGGGTTTGTGGGCGCGTTTCCTCCGTTTCGTTTGCGATTATGTTGATTGAAGGCTTACCTGCCTTCCGGGAGTGCCGCGTTCGCGACCGTCTCAAGAAAGAAGAGGAACTTCATTTTAGAATTAGATGGCCGTCCCGGCCATAAATAGTGTGGGATTAGGTTAGTTTTTAGGGAAGCCCTCGTTGAGCCGAAAGAAGTAGTCTACAGGGTAATTTAAAGAAATTTTCATAAATTATTACATAGTATCAATGATATAAACTAATCCTTTAATTCTTGTTTTGTTTTAGATGGTTAGGGTGGAAGTGGGGGCTGAGATCTTCGAGATTCTTCAGAGCATAACCAACTGGTCCTTTCGTAAGTAATATTAAATCTATTAAGACTATTAAAAAAACAGCCTTTTTATTTATTTTTTTTTTCCAAAGGACATCACTGTGCTAAAAACTATAACGTTTCAAGATGAATTTCGCTGTATGTTAATTTGTCAACCCCACTTAATTCAAATGATGAATTCTCAAATTAACATTTCTTTTGTTTTTAGGGGTCCGCTGGTTTGTGGTGTCAGACTTCTATAGTCTTCATGGTTATAAAATATTTTTTTAGGTAAGTTTTCTAATTAGGATTGTAAAATTATTTCTATAAAATTAAGAAAAATATTTAATTAATAATAATTATTTTTCTATTTTGTCAACAGATAAAAACAAAGATTAAACGAAAAGATCTAGGAGTTATTTCAAGGACTTCGAAGATTCCAATAACAATTATTTTCGCAACATCTATACAACTATGGAGTTTTAAAGAAAATAATAAAATAATAGATGATATATTTAAAATATATGCAGACATACTTTTGACCCTGCCAATTGAAAATGGATCTATACTATGACCAAAAAAATATATGACAAACCAAACCTTTTAAAAGAACACGTCGCAGGGTCTATAACATTTTGGCAAAAGGGTATGGCTGACGTTTCAAGATGAATTTCACGAATAACGAAATGGACGATATAAGCCCCTGATTGGTTCCTGTAGATCTTCTATTTAAATCATACTATCAACATGGTGAATATCTACGATCACGAAATATTGCATGGACAAAAGAAGATCTATCTTTTTATTTATTTTAGTTAAAAAATTTTATTTATACTCAAGTATCAATTTAGGCTGATAATTTTTTTCCATTATCAAATATTAATTCACTTTGTTTATGATTGGAAATATTTTTGCATGATAAAGCAAGAGACAGCCTAGACCCCATTATATAATTAATTTGATAACTTGAAGAAAAAAATTAATTGCCATTGAACCAAAGATTTTTTAATAAACTAAAAATAGGGATTGGGGTCGGCAACAAAGATTTTCATTGCCTTTGTTAAATGGCACTTGCATATAAGATTCCTTCGAGTTCACACTATTAATTTATTTATAATAATCAAATAATATTTTAACTTATTAGGCCCTAATATGAATTCATATTAGGCCCGTATTATTAGGCCGTATATTAGCTCGGGCATGGGATATATCCCATGCCCGAGCTAAGACTAACATTTCTTCTCTTTACTCTACCCCACCTTCAACAAATAGCAAATTCTCACAAAAAAAAGTATATTTGACAACAAAATAATTATTTTCTTTTCTAGACTTGCTAATGCACTCTTAAGCATTTCAAGTTAACAATTTTAATTAAACTGTGGATATCACTTTCCATAGATGACATATAACATCTGATTAATTAATTTTCCAGTGACGAAACTAACTTATATAAACAGTTTTTGAATTTCGAATTAACTAGATAAAAGAGGGGGACGGTTTCTTGCCTTGAACTATGCGGTTCAAATTAATATATTTTTTTTTCCAAAATATCTCGAGCCAGATGCATACCAATAGATGGATAAATACTAATTTACAAAAATAGAGACTGGAAGCGAACCTCTGATCTCTAGCACAAAAAGGAAAAGAGACAAATAAAAATGGGGGGGGGGGGGGGGGGAAAAAAATTGCAATTATATCCATATTTGTTTTGGATACGCTTATTTATTGTTTATCATGTAACACACACGTTTTGGCATTTAAATTTTAAGTAAAAATTATGGACCCGTTAGAAGACTATTTTGAAATTATAGATAGTACGTATATGATCTTTAATTTTTATATAAATTGAATTGTTTAATTAAAAATCTAATTTTTTTTTTTTTTTAGATTTTTTAGTTGATCATTTGAAAGAAGAATTGGCGGAAATAGATGCAACATCAAATAAATATGAATTGGAACTTCTCAATTTAGAACAAGAAAAAATATTATTAGAAAATGGATCGTTTGAATTACTTCCTCAAGATCTGGACATTAAATCAATAAATAAAAATAAAATACTTTTAAATTTACTCTTTTATAGAATCTTAGTAACCAGAGTTTCGAAGTTAAATCTTTATACATTATCAATTATTTTTGATTTTTCACATAAAAATAGATATACATTTCCATTATATTTTATTCGAATTCAAAAGAAAATAGGAAAAGATTATAGTGTTTGTAAATATAATTTACCGCCTTCAGTGCAATTATTTTCTATTTTAGAAGATTCTCCACTTAATAACGAAGCAAATTTAATATCTTTCTTAAAATTTATTACACTCTGTGTTCATGTATATATAGTACGTAATCACGAGATTAAACAAATACAGGTAAACAAAATATTATTTTAGCCTTCATAAAAAATATATTGTTTCGCGCTTTTGTCCCCTTTAAACAGATAACCTGTAAATTTAATCATATTGGCTAATTCATTTTGTATGACCTGCCTAAATCATTTTGAATAAAATATTAAATAACGGGCAAAAACTCAAAATTTCAAATCTGTTGGAAAATAAATTTCCTCACACTTTAATGAAATCTATGATTTTTCCTATTTGGCGATCCTTCTAGCGGTCCTTGTCGGGAGGGGAGAGGGGGCAGAGAGGCCCGCTATTCCCCTTTGAACAGAAAAAAATATTATTTTAATAATTCAAAATTTTTATAAATGCTAATTTGAATCCAGAACTAAAATATAATAAATCATTATTATCCCCATTACTCTCCCTTCTTTGAATGCGCCCCTGCCTTCCCCCTCCCCCCTAGCCTACGCCAAAAGTTTCGCGCTTTTCCCCCTTTAAACAAATTCTGAGACCTCCTTTGTACAGTACTTGCAAACTAATCTAGACTATTGCAGACTAATATAGAATCAAAACATAGGCAATCACAAATGCAGCTTAGTATAACTGGTTGCCTATGTTCCAGGCCAACACTTAAAAAACTGATTATAACATTGTTGCCGCTTTCTTACTCTCCTTATTCAACATTTATTATTATTTTCATATAGTTTATCATTAATAGTTTCCTATATTTGAACGTTTAGTGGAAAAGAAAAATAAAAGTTTGAATTTTTTTCTTTTTTCTCTTCATCATTTCATTCCCATCTTAGGTGCCACTCAATTTGTTTCCTTTCATCAAAGGAAATAACTTTAATTCTATTAGTGAGATTCTCAAATTCTCATTTGATGAATAATTTTAAAGAATGGTGATATTAAATAAAATATTTTTTGGTTTAATACTTTATTCCCTTTTTACCTTTCGCCTTTATTTTTTTGTGTTCTATCAAATGATAAATCAAATCATGTGTTGACCTAAGAAAAAAAATAAGCAAATATTCTTGGATCCTTTTGCCAAAAAAATATAGAATTAAATATGCCATTCTTCTGAAAATTTTTTTATCTCATGCAGCCCTAATTTTTTTTAGCCATTAATAAAAGAAAATCATGTTTATTTTATTAGTCAAAAAAATTCATTAGTATTACGATTCTTTTTTGGAGAATTCCTCAGAAATTGTAAATTAATATATGAAATAGTCTTATTTTACAATCCCGACGAACTAGAACCTTACAACTTGAAAGTAAAAAAGCATAAAGGTTTTTATTATATTTCAATTCATTATATTTTTCTTTATTAAAATTTAATTTTTATGTTTTGATTTTAGGGGAAAAATCACCAGAAGTAAAAGAATATTTAAAAGATCAATTGGAATTGTTTAAAACCTTCAATCTAAAACATGCTTTATTAGTAAAATTTCATTTAGGTCAATCTAATTTGATATTACCTAAGAAAGGGTAATAATATAAAATTTATTAAAAAAAGTAATTCTCGATTTTTATTTATATAAACATTTTTTTAGTGAAACATTTTCACTAAATCCATCCAATATGACTTCATTATTACCTGAAATGCAAGGAGCTTTCTCCAGTTACGTTTTATTAAAGTCGGATGAATTTTCAAGGACTGTTTCAAAAGGAGGCCGAATAACTGGTCCTAAATCTCCTTCGGCTTCTTATGCAGCTGATCCGTTTCGCAAACTTCAAGAAGAAGAAGAAATTAGACATAAAAGGAAATATTTTAGAAATTTCAAGTTACCAGTAAAGTCTGTAAAAAAAGTTATTTCAGCTGAAACATTCGAAACAAAATCTTCACAAGTTGAAAAATTAATTAGAATTATTAAAAGAAGGAAATATTAAATAAAATATGTATATATTAAATCTCTCTTCAGTCATTAGTGTCAGACCTATTACGTTGTGGTTACTCTTAGGAGTAACTTCCATGTGAATATTACTGTGGCGGGTTCCCGTTTCCTTTCTCAAAAGGAGGCATCTCAAGTAGAGTTGGATAATTTTTTGCCATGAGGTGGATTTTAACTCAAGTTGTCTTGTCTTCAAGCTATTCCCTCGGCTAATCTCCCCCTCATATTAATATTTCCCTTTAACCAAGGTTGACTTCAACTCTTCAGTTCATTAATAAATTTCGTTGGGGTTTTACTATATATTTTTATATTTTTGTGATATTACTCATGATTTGAGATGAAATTGTAATTTTAAGGATTTGCGCTTTTCTTGCTATGTTGTAGCTCTGAGGATGGTCTCGACTGAGACCGAAACGTTAGCTTAATGGGCCTTAAATAAATGAAACAAATACTAGCTGCTCTTCTTTCTTTGTTTCTCATTAATAACCTTTATCCAGCTATAAATCTACTTTTCTCAACTTCATATCAACTTTTGAATTGCCAATCTGCCGCCCCTAAATTTGTTGCCGCTCTAGGCTGCAGCCTTTTTAGTCTATTTAGAAATACAGCCCTGTAGGCGTATCCAGCTCAATCTGATGATGACAAATAATTGTCGAAATAAGTATCAACTATTAATGAATAGGGAAAAATGAACAGGACAGCCAGCAGAAATAGAAAACTTATATTATTTCGTCGACGTTTCAAGAACGCGTCGCTCTTATCCTTCAGGACGAAATAATTGTCGCCAAAGAGATGGAGAATTTTATATTGTATACACAACAACATTATAAGGCTAATAAAACGTACGTTGCGCATAGTATTTAACAAAATTAACAATTGTGTGATATATTAATTAGTTTGGAGCTAGAGGTGTGTAACAGCTCTAAACGCCGACCAAGACAGATTGGAGCTGTTACACATCTTAATAGCCTAATTAGTATATCATACAATTGTTAATTTTGTTAAATACTATGCGCAACGTTTATTAATCATCGTTGTTGTGTATACATTATAAAATTCTCCATCTCTTTTGCGACAATTATTTCGTCCTGAAGATGGGAGCGCCGGGTTTCCGAAACGTCGACGGAATAATATAAAAGTTTTTTATTTCCGCCGGCTGCCCTGCTCATTTTTCCCTCTTCAATCACCACCACAGCTTCCTTCATTGAATCAAGTGTTAATTTTCAATTAATAAAACTTTTGAAACAAATAACTTAGTGTTTAATTTGTATATTTAATTTTAATTATACTATTTTTTTTCCTACAAAAAAAAGGCTTTTTTTAACGCTCAGCATTTATTTTAAAACAGAGCTTTTCCGCGCTCTTTCTAGTTTCTGGCCACATAGAAAGCTTTTCTTAGCAAAATCGTTCTTTTTGAAGAACGGGTCGTTCGCCGTTCGTTCTCTAAAACGACCCGTTCATCGTTCTTTTTTCACTGTCTCTGACGACCCCCCCCCCCCTTCTCATTAAGGACGAAGGTTTTTTTTTTAACATCCACACTTGTTCTCCATCCCACAGTCTTTTCGGCAACTTTGGCTATATAAGACGACGATAATCGTTATTTATGAATCTATCTATATTGGGGTCCAGGCATTTCTATTTAAACCATTGTATCCCAGGGGGGGAATAAAGGGGGGGGGGGGGGGGGCCCCCCCCCGAGAAGAAATTCACAATGTTATAAAAACTAGTAATCTAAAGAAATTATGATTTCCGGGCTTTAATTTCAATTGAATTTGTTACCAATCAATTTAAATAAATAGGAAAGGGGTCTAAATGGCCATAGATGCCCACAAAGTCCTTAAATAAATTAAAAAAAAAAAAAAAACCGCCCCCCGCCCCGACAAAATTGCATTAATCCGCCACTGTGGTATCCAAATGGCTTAAATAAAATCATCGGACTGCCTGGGGTGCGAACCCGCGACGTTCGGTATAGAAGGTGGGCCAACTACAGCAAGCTACAGCAAGCCCGGGGCATGAAGCATTTACATACTTTTTTTTTTGACAAAATATTTAATTTAATTTTAATATGTCAAGTTGGATATTTACTAGCCCACAGGCTTAATAAAAATAACCTGAAATAAAATGAATATAAATAATGTTTAGAAAAAAATTAACGATTAGATATAATAATTTTATGAAAAATATTAATACCTTTTAATAAGTTAAAATTTTATATAAAAAAATTATATTTTTTTCATCATCGTTTATATTTTGCCAAAATTTCATGAGCATAGCCGGTTTCATAATATTTTTAAGGTTCTAAGCAGTTCTAAGCTTTTCTAAGGCTTTAACTGTTCGTTAAAAAAAAATTACCATATCCATCGTGTTAACAAATGGCAAAATATTAATATCAAGTGTGCTATGGAATCAATATTATCAATAATTTGGACATATCGATACCTTATATCATCTTAAAATCCTACCTTATATCATCTCAGGGTTAAAAAATAGTTACTTCTATGCATTTTGATAAAAAATTAAACAAAAACAACAAAAAAAAGCAATCTATAAGGTTTAAAAAAACAACGATATAAATAATTCAATGACAAATGTCAGTTTTGATTACCCGCCACCCGAATTTTATCGATAAATCCCGAACGAACTCGAAGAAGTAAGGAAGATAAGCTAAAACAAATGAACGGAGGACCGGCCGTTCGCCGAAGACAGGTCAAAGCAATGAACGGAGGACCGGGGAACGGCGAACGGTTAAAAGCGCGACCCGTTCACTCCCGTTCACTTCAACGACCCGTTCTTCGCGACCCGTTCGCGAACGGAATGTCCACCTCTAATTATAACCCTACTCACTGTATTTTTTTTGACATTCAAAACATGTGATTAGCTTTGTTCTTTTCACCTGATATTCTTTGTAATAATTCTAATAAATATTTTATAAAATAATTATTTTAACTAATCTTATACAAAATGGGCAAAAAAACTACCAAGAATTCAAATTTAGGAAGAGCATTGATAAAAGATAAATCTAGTAAAGGTCGAAGAAAAGATCATTCACAGGTGATTTTAATTAATTCAAGTATGCAAAATATTTATTATTATTTAATAAATGAATTTATTTTTTAGTTACATACAACCGAGCTTGCTGATGGTTATGATTGGGGAAGATTGAATCTCCAATCAGTTACTGAAGAAAGTTCTTATCAAGAATTCATATCTACAGCTGAATTAGCTGGAACAGAATTTCAAGTTAGTTGAATTTTCTCTATTTAATATTAATATTAACCTGCTCAGCGAGCCAATGAATATTCATCTATTCTTTTAAAATATAATAACATATAAAAAATATAAAACATATTTTTGTACTATGTCCTGGTCGAAATATTTACATTTAAATTGTTGAAATAATAACCAAAATCTCCTGCAATTTATTATTAGAATTAGATTAAATTTAAGGATAAATCTGTTTTCTCAGGGAATAAATGGTTAAGTCGATATTTGTCCAAAATGAATTAAGTGGCCTAACAGAAATAAGGAGGAATTTCCTTCGTAGTATATAAGTGGGCAAGTCAGGGACTGGCATAGTAAATAAAGTGTGTTATCCATCTTCATTTTAACTTGAATAAAATTCGTGCCCAGAAAAGTAGAGAAAACAAACTTGTCCTATTATTATTATTCACTGGGATGATAGAAATATATTAAGCGTTATTTTTTTAATATATTTTAACTATTTATGAAAATTTCTTTATCTAATAACTTTATAAAACTTTTAATTTTTAGGCTGAAAAATTAAACATAACTTTTATTCCTAAAAACACCTATCTCCCTTCTAAGGAAGAGGTTAAACGAATTCAGGATCTTCAAATACAATTAGCTGATCAAATCGTTGTACCAAGGTAAAAAAACTTCATTTCTATTTACACACACAGTTTTTTTTTTTTTTTTTTAATATATATATACTGTATTTATTTTAGAAATATAAGTACATAATTGTTTTGTTTTTGAAAATAATATATATATATATATATATTTGAAGAAATAAAGCGGCTGTTGTATTCAAACAATAAGAGGCGAAAGGAGCAGGCACCCAGGTAGTTGGTTTCCACGAAATGAAATTCTCAGTTTAAGAAACAATTTCGGTTTTTATGAAACCATCCCTCAATGCTTTGTCATTTGAGTTCACTTTCTCGATAGATGGACTGATGATGGTTATATTTTATTAAAACCTAAACTGTTTCCTAAACATTTCGTGGAGACTAACTACCTGGCTGCCTGCTCCTTTTGCCTCTTAATATATATATATAGATCTCGAAAGGATGTGGTGTGCCAAGTGGTATATACGATGATAGGTGTAAGCTAGGTTCTTGGCAATGAGAAATGACTTTTTAGAGTGTTATTTCGAAGGCATTTAATAGCACTTCTTCAGCGGCTCACTTTAATGCCATATACAAGTTAAAGATTTCGAAGCTCAATGTCAGAATGACAGGTCCATACATAACAACCAATTCTCGCAAGCAGAAATCTCCGAAATCTTTAACTTGTACGTGACATTAGAATGATCCGCTGATAAGTGCTATTAAATGCCTTCGTAATATTCGGAGAAAACAACACTCTTAAAAAATTATTTCTCATTGCCTAGCTTACACCTTCATAGATAGATCTTATATCTTCTAACCTTAGATAGATGGATCCCATTGATCAAAAAAATTTTTAATTTTTAATCCGTCTTCTATTATAGTTTTTAGATCTATTCTTATCATATATATATTTAAATAATTTCTTATTGTATAGATAAATATCAACTTCTCAACTTCAAATATTAAAATGCATTTCAGAATAGACCTTTTACATATAATATATAATTAATATTATTTTTCATAGGCGACCAAAATGGGATGGAACCACAACGACTGATGAACTTCATGCCAATGAACGTAAAGCATTTCTTGACTGGCGTCGAAATCTTGCATATCTTCAAGAGCATTACGACCTTCAATTAACTCCCTATGAGAAAAATTTAGAATTTTGGAGACAACTTTGGCGTGTTCTTGATCGGAGGTATTTGAAAAAAAAATTTAATTTTTGAGTTAATTAATTTTTAATTAAATTTATTTTTTTAGTCATATCGTTGTTCAGATTGTGGATGCCCGAAATCCTTTACTTTACCATTGTATTGATTTAGAGAAGTATACAAAAGAATTGAATCCCTCTAAAAAAACACTTTTACTTTTAAATAAAGCGGATCTTCTAACTCCTAATCAAAGAAAATATTGGGCAGATTATTTTGCATCTCAAGGGATCCAAGCAGCTTTTTATAGTGCAACCCAACAAACTATTAATCCTAAAGGTAATAAAATTTTTATATCTTTTTATGTGAAAATGCTAAAATGGAATATATATATATAATTTAGTAGATCAAGAAGATGATTTAGATTTAGAGAAAATAAATGATTCGTTTGAAGATGTAAAATCAGAAATATCTGAAAGTTCGAATGAAGATTTTCATTCAGATTTAGAAGAAGACGATTTTGATAATGATAATGATGATGAATGGACCACAGCCTCGGAATCAGAAGATTTTGAAAAATGTGAAATAATAGTAAGCTCTATATAAATATATACAATATATACCCAAGAACCTTAACGCACCATTAAAAAAAAACATAAAAGTATTATAGTAAAACCCCTCTTATCCGGCCTCGGATCAACCGATCTTCAGATTAACCGGACTATCATATCCCATTAGTATTAAAAATTACATATATTAATCATACAATATTTTTATTATTACAAATATTATAAATATATATATATATATCACTTTTTTGTATTTTAATTAAACTGTGTAGTGCAACATTGTGCAATATGTTCGTTTAGATCAGTGGTTCCCAAGGGTGCCGCGAGAATCCCTCAGGGGTGCCGCGAGATATTCACGTGTAAAAAAAAAAAAGAGGCGAGAAAAATAAAGTTTTGCTAGAAAAAAGGTCAAATGATTTAAACGGAAGCGGCAAAATTATACGGAAAAAATTTGGTCTTGCTAAAAAAAAGGTTAAATAATTTTGACGCAAGGGGAAAAAAATTTTCTGTAGGGCGGAAAAAATTTCATGGAGGGGAAAAAAGGGAGGTAAAAATTTCGATTTGCTAGGGGGAAAAATATCTACATCTCAACCAACACTCAAGAATTTTATTTTTTAATTATTGACGCACTATGTTATGCTAATCACAAATGAGTTTTTTTTTAATTAGTTCAAATTTTTAATTTGTTAAACCAAAAATGATATAACAAAAGTGCTTTTTTGTGTAATAATAATTTAATTAAAAATATTGTATATTTATGGCTATTTTAGTTATTATAAATAATTAATATGATTTTTACCTAATGGTGCGTTAATTTCTTGGAGCAGTGTATATAACAGTATATTGATATATGATATGTAAATAATTTTTTTTTTTTTTTAATTATAATTTACTTATTTCAGCCGTGCAAAAATTCTTCAGAATTGCTCAATAATACAGAATTAATATCACTCTTTCGAAGTATACAACCTGATATGTCACCCTTAACAGTTGGGCTTGTAGGATATCCAAACGTTGGCAAATCTTCGACAATCAATTCGCTTATCCAAATGAAAAAAGTTTCTGTTTCTTCTCAACCCGGAAAGACAAAACATTTTCAGGTAATAACATATTTAATAAATTATGAAATCTAAAAAGTCCTTTGAAAAATTCAAAAAACATATTTTTTATTTGTGTATATACAGAACAGATACAGTCTTTTTTAGAGCCTAGTTGATGTAATTGTGCTTGTTAAATTTTGAAAAATTGTATCTAGCATTACTTACGTTAAGTTCTTAATTTTTTCTGTAGATATTTCAAATGACCTAATGCCGTTCATCCTCAGTGCATTAAATTAAATTATATAAGGAGAAATTTTTACAGGTTATTTGCGGGTGTTCTAGAATGTCTTTCCTAAGTCCTCGATTACCCTGTTATATCTTGTGGTGGGGGGGGGGGGGGCAAAAACCTCAAAATTTTTGGATTTTTTTCAGTTGTTCGCTTATCTCTATATATATAAAGAGTATCTCATAAACTAAACAAATTTTGTGCACCATAGTACTATACAAAGTTGTAGAGCATAAAATTTGCTAAAATTGGTTGATAAAACGAATAAAGTAAACCCAATTCAAGAAACTTTGTCTAACTTTGATCGGTCGTATATCGGTTAATAATGGGTCTACAAATTCGTTTTATCAAGCAAATTTTAGCAAATTTAATGCTCTACAGCAGTGGTTTCCAAACTTTATGTTACCACGCCTCCCTTAAAAATATTTAATCGTATGTCGACCCCCCTCCCCCCCTCCAGTTTTTAAAAAAATACATACACAAAAATTTTTATTGCTAAAAAATGTATTAATACTAACTATTATTAATTATTTTATTCATAAAACCTTAGCAATTATTTAGAAAATTGCTCGCTGTGACTAATATTCGCGCCTCCCCTTAGACTTGTCCGCGCCTCCTTAGGGAGGTGCGCCTCACAGTTTGGAAAACGCTGCTCTACAACTTTGTATTGCACTATGGTGCACAAAATATGCTTAGTTTACGAGATACAGTATAAAACAAAATAAAAACTGAAAAAGTTCTAAAATGTTAAGGTTTTTGCCCCCCCCCCCCCTCTTCCCCATGTTCGCACGGTCCTCGAGGTCGAAAACTTAGGATATACATCTTAGAGTACCTCCAAATAATGATTTATAGTATGATAAAACTCACAAATATTGGCTCTTAATCGATGATTTGTTATGTAATTTAATGTACTGGGGTGAAGCACAAGAGGCCATTCTAAATTTCTACAGAAAGCGTATGAAGAAACACGAAAACACCTAAACCAATAGTCCAAGAGCCGGAGACAAAAATGGGCAAGAGTTTTCTGAAGGCTAATATTTTCAGAATAGGTTGCATTTTGGTAATGGAAAGATACTCTAAAGTCAGCACTTCCAGTACCGAGCTTTGGGGAATAAGCCGGTAAAGTTGCGGGAAGATGGTTTTTCGCAAATATCTCGAAAACTATGGGTTTTCCGCAAAAATTCATCTATACAAAAATAATCGAAATTAAATTACAAACAAAAATGGTCTAGTCAGTGTTTCTCAACCTTTTTGGTCCGTGAACCAGTAAAATTTGTAAAAAAAATTCGGGACCATTGATAATTATATTTTTTTAACAACAAAATTTTATTTTTATTTTTTAACCCTTTTCGTCAACTGAGACCATTCAGGGGTTCAACTTTATTAAATAAATAAAATTGTCCGCGGACCAGTAAAATTTCTCCTCGGACCACTGGTGGTCCACCAGACCAAAAGTTGAGAATAGCTGCTCTAGTACATAATCAGCTAAAGTGAAGGTTTGGGAGATTAGAGGGGAAAATTTATAATTCATATGAAAGTGATTATGTACTAGACCATTTTTGTTTGTAATCTAATTTTGATTATTTTTGTATAGATGAATATTTGCGAAAAACCATCTTCCCGCAACTTTACTGGCTTATTCCTGACAAAGGCCCTGGTACTGGAAGTGCTGACTCTAGAGTATCTTCCCATCACTAAAATGCAACCTATTCTGAAAATATTAGCCTTCAGAAAACTCTTGCCCATTTTTGTCGCCAGCTCTCCGACTACAACTATCCATGTTTATTTTCCTTTACTATAAACTTTTTTAATTTTTTTTTGGACTGTTACTTCAGTTATTTAGAGAAAATATATTATTGTTCCATTTTATATTCTTATCCTAAACCATTTTCTAAAAAAAAAAAACAACCAAATGAAAATTGCATTATTCTAAATAATTTATTTCTTAAGATTATGGAGAAAAGACAAACCAGCGACTGCTTCCACATTAAAATAATTTATTGGCAAATATTTCTGAATGCCTAAAGCAATCCATTCTCAGTGCATCAAATTATACGATTGTGGAATGTTTGTCTAAATTATAAAAAAAATACATGAGAAGCCATTCCATAGAGGAAGGAGATACAGTGGCGTCATTTAGGGGGGGGGGCAGGGGGGCATTTGCCCCTCCCCCCCAAGGGCTCTGACTTTTATAAAATTTTATATTATTCTAGATAAAATCTTTCAAAATATATCTACGAGTATATAAACTGTAGAGAATTAAACAATTAATTAAATTAAATATCTTTTGGTTCAATTTGAGTACATATTTGTAAGTAAATTTTAAGAAAAAAAATGTTTGCCCCCCAAGAAAAAGTTGAAATGACGCCACTGAGGAGATAACATTTGATGACCAAGTTACTGAGGGAAAAATTGGGGAAATTGTTTTAAAATATACGTACGTATATAATTGTATCATATTATATTTATACTAGCTGCGGTAGGGTTGCCTTCGGCAACCCTACCCCGCTAGGCCCTGGCGGGCGGCGTCTCGGGATATGACTAAGAGTTGTCCAGATAAATGTATTTTAATTATTATGAAAAAGAGTTTTTATTTTTTATTTTAAATATTTGATTAATATATTTTTCAATTATTTACACCCTAAGGAAGCGTAATTTTAAATTTTATTAAAAACGAATGAAAAATAAATTTCAGGGGGGGGGCAGGGGGGTGATTGAACTTTCTGATGTCTAAAATACCATTTTTCAATTATTTACACCCTAAGAAAGCGTCATTTTAAATTTTATTAAAATCGAATGAAAAATAAATTTCAGGGGGGGGCAGGGGGTGATTGAACTTTCTGATGTCTAAAATACCATTTTTCAATTATTTACACCCTAAGAAAGCGTCATTTTAAATTTTATTAAAATTGAATGAAAAATAAATTTTAGGGGGGTCAGGGGGTGATTGAACTTTCTGGGGTCTAAAATACCATTTTTCAATTATTTACACCCTAAGAAAGCAACATTTTAAATTTTATTAAAATCGAATGAAAAATAAATTTTAGGGGGGTCAGGGGTGTGATTGAACTTTCTGGGGTCTAAAATACCATTTTTCAATTATTTACACCCTAAGAAAGCAACATTTTAAATTTTATTAAAATCGAATGAAAAATAAATTTTAGGGCGGGTCAGGGGGTGATTGAACTTTCTGGGGTCTAAAATACCATTTTTCAATTATTTACACCCTAAGAAAGCAACATTTTAAATTTTATTAAAATCGAATGAAAAATAAATTTTAGGGGGGTCAGGGGGTGATTGAACTTTCTGGGGTCTAAAATTCCATTTTTCAATTATTTACACCCTAAGAAAGCAACATTTTAAATTTTATTAAAATCGAATGAAAAATAAAAAAAATAAAATTTTAGGGGGGGGCGCAGAGCGGAAAAATCTTTTCAAATGTCGAATTGTTAGGGGGAGGAAGAGTTTTTATTTTTCATTTTAAAGATTTGATAAATATATTTTTCATAAAGCGAGTTAGATCCTGTTTTCCAATGCTTTGCTATGGGGTAATTGATAACCCCCAAAAAGGGGGGTTCCTACCCCTAATTCGATATAATGATAGCCTAAAACCACCCCGGAAAATTCCCTACCCATTAAAAAAACTCCATGAAAATCGGTCCAGTAGTTTCGGAGTCTATGCGTTACAAACAGACAGACAGACAGACAGACAGACAGAGATTGTCTTTTATATAATAGTATAGATATACCTGTAGATACTATTTTTCTCTCAGTGACTTGCTCACCAAATCTTATCCCCTCCATATATGAAATGACTTCTCATGTCTTTTTATAAATTAAAAAAACACTCCACAATCGTATAATTTGATGCACTCAGGAGAATTGCGTTATTAACGTGAAAATCAGTCGCTGGTTTGTCTTTTCTCCATAACCTTAATTTAATCGTCCCAGCATACTTAATTTCTTCTAATTTATTTCTTTTTTGTTTTAGACATTGATTTTAGAAAAAGACTTAATTCTTTGTGATTGTCCTGGATTAGTAATGCCAAGCTTTGTTGTAACTAAAGCAGACATGGTTACTTCAGGGATTCTTCCCATAGATCATTTAAGGGATCATGTACCATCGGTTGCATTAATTCTGAATCTTATTCCGAGAGAGGTTTTAGAGGTAATAAATATTAATAATTTTTCAATAAATTATTATTCTTATTTTTATTTCAAAATTAAGTAATGTATAATTAATATGGCTCGTCACTAACCAAATTATATAAGAATATTGTTTTTTAATTTCTCTAACCTTCAATTTTCAGGCACAATATGGGGTAATGTTACCATTGCCTTCTGAATATGAAGATCCATCAAGACCCCCTACTCCTGAAGAATTTTTAAATGCTTTTGCTTTTGTTCGCGGATTTATGACACAAGTATATTTTAAAATTAATAATAATATATTTAATATATTGATGATTTTTTAAAATTTCATTTTAGAATGGACAACCAGATAATGCTCGTGCAGCTCGTTACTTTCTTAGAGATTTTGTTTCTGGTAAACTTTTACATGCCTATGCCCCGCCTGGTATTGATCAGAATGAATATCATAAGCATATTAAACCAGAAGGTAAAAAGGTTCCAATGCCTTCAGCAACAGCTACTCGAGCATTAAAGGTGAACAAATATATTTTTAATCCATTAAAATTATTAGCTACGGTTGAACGAACGTGAAGCTTGGTAGTTTTTTTTTATTGATAAAATCGAATCCTTTCTCTTGTGAAGTATCAATAAGTTCCCGGCAGTTATGCTTATAAAACTAAATTTCAACACAGTTGAACAATTATTTTTTACGTTTTCTACCTACATTAGAGATGGAAAAGTCGACTCTGACTTTAATCAAGAATCGATCTTTTACTGAAAATAATCGATTTTGAAGCTCTTTCAAGTCGATTATCAGAGGACGAATCGACTTTTTTCTTACAATACTTAGTATCCGATGTATAGTGTTTGTAACATTTTCATTGATTGACTTTCATCTTTCTTTTAAAACCTACACATAACACACCAATCAACACGCTTTCTAATATCGGTTAGTGAAGAAGATATGTGGCATCATAATTCCTCAATTTTAATATTATAATATTTTATATTTTGAAACTCAACTTTAATAATTTATTTTAATGTTCTCTGCCATGTCACGTGCAATTTCTAGATATAATTCTTTTTTAAAAATATTGAAAACAATATTTGTGTGTAATGTATTTAATCTTCTTCTTCTTCTTTTTCTGTTCTCGCCATTATTAATGCCGCGGTGCGGGGTCGGCGGGAAGAAGAAGAAAAAATGTTTAATTACTTAATTGATTAATCGATTCCGAGAATCGAAAAATATCAGGTCGATTCCAAAATCGAAAATCGACTTTTTGAGAGTCTTTTCCCATAACATAAACCTACATAAACTTCAGTTGATAGGCAAAGTTAAAAATATTAATATTTAAGTAAGATTTAGCCCTCGGGTAGAGCCCCCCCCGGGCCCTTTTTCTTGGCCGGACCGCCCCCTTACCGTTTTTTTTTTTTCTTCCCCCCCCTCCCCGCCCCTTAATTTTTTTTTTTTTTCCCCCCCCCCCCCCCCCCATTTTTTTCCCCCCCCCCCCCCCCCCCCCCTAAATTTTAAATGAATGAATGAATGAATTAATTAAAAAAAAAATTTTTTTTTCCCCCCCCCCGAACCCTTTTTATTTAAATTCTCCCCCCCCCCCCCCCCTTTTTTTTTTTTCCCCCGCCCCCCCCGCCCGCCCGGGGGGGGGGGGGGTGGCTCCGCCCCCCGCTGTGGCCTCGGGGCTTGGTGTAGAGGTGAGCGTGCTAACCTCGTATACCAAACATCGCGGGTTCGGACCCCAGGCAGTCCGATGATTTTATTTAAGCCAATTGGATACCAAATGGCTTAAATAAGAATGCCTGGTCCCCATATATGTATATTAAATCAATCAAATCGGTTATCTGTCTTATATGGCCTGAGTTGCCGAAAAGACAGTGTGAATGTGTGTGTGTGTGAGTGTGAGTGAGAAAAAAGTGTAAATGTTTAAAAAAAAGAAGTAAGATTTAGCGAATATTTTCAATATTAAAATATTTCAATAATAGATCAGGGTTAAATAATAACACAATTTAAAATCACATCATTAATTTATTTTGGAAGTATTTATTAAAACAATTAATAATTTGTAGAGCAACGTAACCACATCTCAAGACGTAGATAAAGAATTTTTCTCAAGTGGAATACATTTTAAAGGCCATGCTCACATAGCAAGGTAATTAGAAATAATTCAAACCTTTTTTTTAAGTTTCTAACAAAATAAGAATATTTTTATTTTAATTTCAGTTCAAGCACCAACCCATTAAAACCATGGAAAGACCATAAAGCGAAGCGAAATAAAAGGGAGAAATCTAGGCGTGTTTATAGCCATTTAGACCAATAATTTTATTCCTTCACATTGTCAATATATTTAACTAAATATATATATTTCGTTTATTAAGTCCATTTTATATATACTTATTAGAATATCATAACCCTTTAGTTTAAAACTTAATTTTTTTCAGTAAAAAAGGACACAGTGAAGAATATTTCTTTGACATTTAGCTTCAAAGTCATGTAGCAATTCATCGATTTCATTGTCCAAATCTTCAGTTTTTGACATCTGTTAAAAAAATAAAAAATTAATTAGTATCTGTGATTTGTATAGTAATGAAATAATAAAAAATAAAAAGACCGAGACAAATTTCTGGCGTTTCGAATTAATTTATAGATACATGTCATGCACCTTTTTGTGGCTTCATAACAAAAGACTCTAACCAAAATACATATATTTCCTTATCTACTCAAATTTTAAATATATTAATAAATTACACTGGTTGAAAATAAAACTTTGGAAAATTTACCATTTCTGCTAGTTCACATATCAAAAAAGCTCCAATTGTTGCTTCTTCATGGTTGTCTTGTATATCAATATTAATAACATGTACAACTTTATTTTCAACAGGAGTTCTTGATTCCAAAGCTAAAATTAATAAGAAAAAATTTGTTAATTATGAGAAAATACAGGGGCAGCCAAAATAAAAATGCTCTGATTGCTGTTTCTGTACTTATCAATAAACTTCAGATTTTTTAATTCTAAAGGTGCGTACACATCTGCGCTCTGCTCCGCTCGCGAGCATTTCGCGGCTCGTGTTTGTTGCTCGTCCCATGTTCGTTGAAATTATTTATTTTGACGAACCTGCCGCGATCCAAAGAGATGGAACACGGCGAGCAGCTCGCGAGCATCTCAAAACAACAAACATGGTGCTCGCGAGCGGAGCAGAGCGCAGATGTGTACGCACCTTAATAAATTACCAAAAATTTTTCTAGGACCCAATGAATCGAAAATACAATTTTATAAATACAGCATCTGAAAGCTTTTATCTTTGGTTGCCTACTTACTTATAATGGTCATTTGAAATCAACAGCAATTACCTTCAATTACTTGATCATAAACCCTTTCCTCACAAGTAACTAAAATATCAAATTTATCTTTCGACGTTTGAAATTTTTCTGGTTTTTGTTTAATTCTTCTGTTTCGATCTAACATATGTAGTAAGCCGTTTTGTGTATAGCTGTAAAAATTAAATATAATGATTAAATAGTTGCTAATCAGTTTCACACGAGAGGATGTCCCCTACCTGGAAATTTGTAATATTTAGATTTCCTGTGAGTTTATTTTTTACGAATGGTCCTAGTGACTATATGGCACACCTGTTCCGAATAGGTTGGAGAGTGATTCCGTGGTTCGACTCCCTTGGGTCATATAGTCCACCAGTAAAAATAGACTCACAGTAAATATTGAAGTTTTCAGTTTAGTCAATGTTAAGATTATTTTCAAAATTTCCAAATTAAGATATTGACCAAGCAAATAATATAGTGATATTCTAGTCATGTATAGAAACAAACGAGGATAGTAATTATCAAATGTGGTTAACTTCTAATTAATGCCCTGTACTCTAAATAAAAAAAAGCGGGGCTCGGGCTTGGTGTAGTTGGTGGCGCGTCTACCTTGTATACCAAGGGTCGCGGGTTCGGATTCCAGGTAGTCCGATTATTTTATTTAAGCCATTTGGATACCAAATGGCTTAAATAAGAATGCCTGGACCCTTAATAGATAATTACTAAAATACTGAGTATCGTAAAAAGTTTTATGAGGTCTAAGTTGCCGAAAAGACTGAGTGTGAGTGTGAATGGGAAAAAAGTGTGTTTTTATTTAAAAAAAAAATGAAAAAGCTAGTCCACTCATGCCTTTTCTACATGTAATGAATTATTTTTTTTAAAGAAATGTTTAATGGAAACTTTATTGGTTGAAATATAGAAAATTTCCATCTTTTATAAAAACAATGAAATAATCACATGTAGAAAACTACTATATGTTTAACTTTGATGGGCACTGTACATTTGCTTTTTTTTTTTTAAATTTTGTTAAATATAAGGTGTTCAGAATGTTTAAAACTTTTCAGCATCAATAGTGATGATGATTTTTTTCAATTAAAGTGTTGATGCTCTCTAAAATTCTAATGACTCGAAAATATATATATCTCTAGTGCTATAAAATCATTATTTACACTTACAATGAATTATCCTTATTAAGAAGATCTTTATAAATTTCTTCATAACTTATGCCAAATTCATAAACATTGGGTCTATCAGGGGCTGTCCCTGGAAGTTTCACTTTATCTCCGGTCCCAAATGATGCAACAAGAAAACCTTTTTTACTAAAATAAAAAAATACCTTTTAGATATGATACAAAATTATGATGAAATTAAATAATTACCTTAAAATTGAATGTGCTTCCATACTTCTGTTCATATTACTTGAACAGATGACTGCAAATCTTAATGGACATATTGTATCAGGCATTTTGATTTTTTATTTTTAGTAAAAACAAATAATACATAATTAAAAAACCACTACGTTTTTATTTATTATAGTCTTATCACATAATCATTTTTTTCTTGATTTAAAAGTTTTTTTTTTTATTTAAAAGAGAGCTATAAATGCTTTATTTTATTCATATAAAATAAAAAAAATGATTATTTAAATAAACTTCATAGTTAGATCAATAAAAAAAATTGAGTAAAATATAAGAAAAATTGTATATTACACGAATTAATTTTTTTTAATCATCTACCATTGCAATCAAGTTGGCAACAAATTCATATACCAAGCCAGTTGGTATTATGCAGGGGGTGCACTCCAATGGGAGAATTTGAAATTGTGTGACGTCACGTATGCCACCCCAGTGAGAGTTTGACACTTTAATCCGCTAGAGAGCAGGGTAGTCAACCGATGAAATGATCATGTGATTTCTATATATATTATATTCAAATATTGTCAAATACGTTAAAATTGTCATTTAAGAGATAAGTATTGGATTTCATTATATACTTAAAAATGTTTTTAATTATATTTATATGTTTATTAACTACATTTCCATTTATATTTTTAGGAAAAAGAAAATGTTTAGCAAAAAATTGCAATAATTATGACAAACTAATGGAATTGATACCCTAAGGGCCGGTTGCTTCATCCTGGGTGAGCTTGTTAGCCCCGACTTTTTTTGTAGTGCAGAAACCCACTTCAGTTTTATTTTTATAGTAAAATATACGATATTTCATCATTTTATTGCTAAAAGAAGTATTCTAGAAGTACATATATTTGTTATTTTACCTTATATTCTACTTATTTTATCAATAAAATGATGAAATGTTGTATATTTTATAAAATATGTTATAGGCTAGGGCCCGCTTGCATCAGATCTCGTCGCCATATTTAGCCCTGAGTTAACCTCACTTTTGAGTAATTTCATATAGATATATGGGGAATTGGAGCCAAGGTCCGGGCTAAAGTTAGCCCAGGCCCAAAGGTGGGGCTAAGATTTAGCCCTGGGTTGACACGTACGAACATGTATTAGGAACACAAGCATCCTAATTTCACCAATATAAATGTAAAAAATAATATAAATACAATATGGAATCTACCGTTTTTTTTGTTATTATTCATTTTATGTCAATCAGGATTATATTCGTATATCCAGGATATATTGCAAGTTGTTGAATATTCTAACTTCATCTAAGGCATTGCACATATGTGTTTTATTAACAAGACATATGTCTTGTTAATAAAACTATTTGTTTTCAAATTGAATGCAAATTGATATAATATTGATATTAAATATTTATATAAATATTTTCAGTTGATATTACTTCTTGTCAGGTGAAAATAAAAGATATATTTCTTTTTGAAATTATCTTTATTTGAGCCACACAGCTGGCAATTTGTCAAAATAGTTGTGAAGATTGGAACAATTGACAAATTGTTATGTGAACACTAATAAATCTTGTTTATTTTTTTGAAAATTTTCAAATTTTAGCAAAAAAAAATTAAATTCTTATATTTAAATGTATATTAATAATAATTATTTATTTAAATTATGGGTGATAATATCAATTTTTTTTAAAATAATTTTTATAAGATGCCTTAATGGAGTTGCAAACTTCACAAACAGAACATGATTTGTTCCCCCGGAAGAGGGTTTCTGCATTACAAAAAAAAGCCATTTAGCCCGGGGCTAACAAACTCACCCAGGATGAAGCAACCGGCCCTAAAGATCATTCGATTTGGGCACAGTATTCCGAAAAATAACAGTCACCTGTGAGATCTTTCACAACAAATGGAAACATCCAATAAGATAAGTAATTTTTCTAATAAAACTAATAAAACTATGATAAATATTAGTGAAAATCAAACAATTGTCAATATTTTTGACAATAGTTTGAGAACACCAAATATTCTTCAAAATTTATTATAGAAATGGAGAAAGATCATCCATTAAATGATACATCAAATTCCTTAGAAGTTTTTTCTTTTGCTGAGGATTCAGATGTTATTCTTCGACAAAACTATCAACTGGACAACTCGCCTAATTTACCAATAACTTACGTTACTAATTTTGATTCTTTTTCAGATCGTCACAAATCTATAACAAATGACAATTTAACTTTATTTATTTATCTCTTGTGTATTTTTGTTCATTTTTACATATTATAAATTTTTTTATTTCTTTTTTGTATTCTGTACCCCAAAAGGTATAAAATGTATTTATCTGTATTTTTTTTTAAATAAATAGTTTATCTTTCCAAAATATCTGATGTTTATGTTATAAAAAATACCCAGATTCTTTCTATATTAAAAATTACTTATTAACAAAAAAATAATATATATAATTAAAAAAAAAAAAAAAATCAATCAATAATATATATATATATTTACACGAAATACATAATTTTAAATTTAGCGGCTAAAATTTGGTTTGAATTTTGCGCAAATTCCCTGCGTTCTGATTGTGCCACCCTGATGGCGGACAAAAACCAGAAATTAACATTGAGTACGCTCTCTGTTTATATATATACTCTGTGGTATTATGCATACAGATTATTCTAAATATTTATCTATCCTTGCATTTCTTAATTAATAAAATTTTGTATTTTAAAATATATTTAATTTTTCAGTATTATTATATATTCAGTATTTTATATTAATTTTAAAATATAATATATTTTTAGTAATTTTTTTTTTATTTTGTGGTATCACTGTTCTCATGGTGGCAACGCGCCACGAAATTTCTCAAAGTCACAGATAGGTTATTTAAAATTATTACTAAAATAAAAAATAATCTTATATTTATAAAAAATATCCACTATTTCATCGTTTTTATAAAATTTTATATAATTTTACATTTTATATTTTGTTATATTTCGGAATTCTTATTGGTAAGATTGCTTAATATTATACAACTCAAACCGTTTATTTTTAAATTTTTTTTTCTTGTAGGATTCAACATGTTTTCTTCATTTTCTGATATAAGTAATTCCAAATCAAAATCAAAAACTTCCCCAAAATCAAGCAAGAATTCGAAATTAAATTTGGATAGTGCAAATAAATCCAAGTACTCGTTAAGTTTTTCTTATACGGAACCGCGGGCAAATAATCTTCATTCACGAAGTACTCTGGAGCCTTTGGTTGTTTCTCCTTCAAGAAGCAGTATTAGCCTAGGGTAATTATTTTTTATTTATATATTATAATAGTTATTTATAATGATTATTCTTTTTGTTTTTTATTTCAACATATATATTTCAAAGCAGAATATATATATATATATAGGGATATGACTTTTTTACAACCTCTTATCCCTATATCATAATTGGATGAACTTTTACTAAAGATTAAATAAAATCTTACTTTAATAGTGATTTGATAAAAAAAACGTCACGCCCAAAATGATTTGAAAATTTTTGCCAATTTGAAATCACTGTAAATAGATACAAAATTGAATACAAACTTTAGATTAAAGACACAAGAAAGTCAAATATCTAGAAAATAATCACCAGAAAGTCAAATATCTAGATAATAATGCCATTGGTGAGGATGAATTTCAGTGTGAGTTGTCCTTGTTGAGGCAATAGCCTTACATTTTTTTCCACAATTGATCGCACGCTCACAACATGGGTTACTGCTAGGCAATGTAGATGGGGGACTCATCTGTTTACCAGTGGGTTTTCTAGCAATTGAGCCCTGCTGATTCAGAGCTGCAGATAGTTCATTGCCAGTTTTGGTACTATACAGTCTAGTTATTGAGTTTGTTTGTTTGGTTTATGTCTGTTCTAAGTTTCGAACTCAAAAAATTCCAATTTCATACTCCCAACATTTTTTTTTCACCACGTCAAACATGTCAACCTTTGTTCCTCAACAAAGTGATTTGCGGACGGCGTTGATTTTTTGCTATCATTTGAAAAAAACGGCCGCGGAGTCTCATCGAATGCTTGTAGAAGCTTTTGGCGACTATGCTCTTGGTGAAACACAGTGCAAAGAATGGTTCAAAAAATTCAAGAGGGGAGATTTTGACATTAAGAACGAAGCACGTGGCCGACCGCCCAAAAAGTTTGATGACACCGATTTGCAAGAATTGTTGAATGAAGATTCAACTCAAACACAACAACAATTGGCAGAACAGTTAAACGTGACTCGGGAAACTATTTCCAAGCGTCTGAAAGCTATGGGGAAGATCCAGAAGATCGGGAAATGGGTTCCACATGAACTGAACGAAAGGCAGCAAGAGAACCGAAAAACCACTTGTGAGATGCTGCTCGCCAGATACAAAAGAAAGTCATTTCTTCATCGAATTGTTACTGGAGATGAAAAATGGATCTTTTTTGAAAATCCTAAGCGTCGAGCATCATGGGTATCTCCAGGTGAGCCATCAACATCGACTCCAAGACCAAATCGATATGGACGAAAGACAATGCTTTGTGTTTGGTGGGATCAGAAGGGAATTATCTATTACGAACTCCTGAAACCTGGCGAAACTGTCAATACGGAACGTTATCAACAGCAAATGGTGAAATTGAACCAGGCTATACGCCAAAGAAGACCAGAATATCAAAAAAGGCAGCACAAAGTCATCTTGTTGCACGACAACGCTCCGTCACACGCTGCAAAACGAACCAAAGAAACCATTGAAACGTTTGGGTGGGAAATTCTCACACATGCGGCTTATTCCCCAGACTTGGCCCCAACGGACTATCACTTGTTTTCATCTTTGGGTCACGCTTTGAGGGAGCAGCAGTTCACAGATTACGAAAATGTTGCCAAATGGCTCGATGAATGGTTTGCCTCGAAAGAAGACGAGTTTTTTTGGAGAGGGATTCATAAGCTCCCTGAAAGATGGGAGAATTGTATTGCTAACGAAGGAAATTACTTTGAATAAAATATCTTTTTTCACTTTTATAAAATATGTGTTTATGTGCGCACCTCTAAAGGTCGGTTTCATAGGCACACCCCTGGTAGTTCATTAAAATCTTCAACGCTAAATCATTGGCTTCTTATTTAATGATCATCCCATTAGTAAGAAATGAATGAACAAATTTTACGCTGTTACGGGCTTCAGGCATCAGAATAAACGCAACGCAAGGAGGGGTAGAATGACACTAGAGGACCAGCGTGCTGATGTTTGAGATTTGTTGAAAATTTAACGAAGGGGATTTCATTACTCCCAGCGAAGTGATGGAAGACACGAGTGAGGTGGTAGAGAAACTTCCTGTCGTCTCTCCAGTCGCCTGTTTTCTTAATTTTAATCTTAAAAATAACACGTAGAAGGCGGTTCAGCATGTGATGCTGGCAACTAATAAACTTGGGTTTGGGCTGACCTTTCTCTTCAATCATTTGCTGCAGCCGAACAACGCCTGTCTTTTTTTTAGAATGAAAGAAAAATACTTCTTCTTCTTCTTTTTCTCTCCTAGTAATCCCGCGGTGCGGGGTCGGCGGATAAAAAAAAAGAATAAATAAAGAAATACTAAAATTTGCTTTTTTTCCCCAGAAGGTATCTTGCCTCCCCCAGGATTGTCCAGAGCGTTTCGAAGATTATAATTGAAACCAAATTATGAAAATTAAGCTAATGAAAAGTCAACTAACCGCTTTAAACACCTCTCTTATATACCAGCTTACACAAAACTGCGACTAGTCAATCTAATATTTCAAAGTGGTTTGTGCGTGACTTTTTTTTTATTTTAAAGGTATAAACTTCATTTTAGTCATTAATAGGTAAAAGTTCATTCATTCGTGCTAGAGGAAATCATTTTGGGAAAAAAAGTCAAAAAATCATATCCCTAATTAGAGCCCTGCACGGGCCGGTTTTTTTGGCCCGTACCGGCCCGTGCCCGTATTTTTTTTTTTGACTTAAAAATATTTAATTTTTTATACATTTCTTATAAAAAAACCTACACTTTTGTGAGTGTGATTGAGAAAAAAGTGTGAGTGTTAAAAAAAAAAAAAAAAAAAAAAAAATTATATTTAAAAATAAATTTGCGAGAGGATGTAACAGATTTTGTAACAGCCGCTGATGAAGAAGTGCTAATAAATGCCTTCGAAATATTCGGAGAAAACACTCTAAAAGTTATTTTTCTCATTGCCAAGAAACAAGCATACACCTTCCTTATTTAAAAATAAAATTTAGATCAAAATTAAAATATTTTTAATGATCAGATGTTTTATATTCATTAACAACAAAATATTTTGAATATTTCTGAGCTGCAAATGGGTCTCTAGACGTCTCTGTGGACCCGCGACTTTGTTTCGCAACAGTTATACGGAATGAAGTTTGACTTGACCCTGACCTCCTTTCTCTCCAAAATTTCAAAAATAAACATTTTCTGTTAATTAATTAATTTTTCTCAAGAAAAAAATTTAATTATTTTATTTAATATAGGCCTAATTTTTATTTCTAATAATGATTAAAAAATTTACTTTTCAGAATGCTTACAAATGTTTCAAGTCCCGGTTTAAGTTCAAGGATTGTGAAATATGGAAACGAAAATATGAATTGGACAAAATCTTCTGAACAAACAATTACTCATCATCCATTATATAAAAGTAAATATAATAAATTTCTTTAATAATTCGATTTCTTTAACTTTAATAGTCCAATAATAATTTCCTTTTCATTGTTTCATTCATTTAAACATTTAAGTGAATTTGATAATTAATATATAGTCTAATAATTATCACTGAAAAAATTATATAGTATAATATTAATACTGTAGATGAAAGTTGACTGTAGATCTGATAAAGAAGGAAGAAAGGGAGGAGAAGAAAAAAGTAATCTCTGGATGCTAGTGATTATTTAATTAATTGTTTATAAAAGAAGATGTAATTCACTTCCGAAGATGACATATAGGGTGTCGAAATGCGTATAAAGTGTTAATATTAAATAAATATATCATTGAAACAAAAAACCTTGTGTATTTGAATTTAATTCTCCTATTAAAGCATAATGTTTCAACTAGAGCCAACGGTTACCAGTTTAAAATTAAAATTAATTTATAAAAGAAGGTGGAAATCTTTATTGAAAATCTCTTATTCTGAACCACAAAAGTTTTCATTAAAAATTCATTTATTTTTTTTTTTTGAGTATTTACATGGAAAAACTGATGGAGTTTCTTTAATATAGATCCTGTATCTTATTTTTCTATTATTAATATATTTCTCTCTGAGCAAAAGGACTGGAGGTAGGACAATAAATTTATTCAGAAACATTAGAATATTCACTAAGCAACCAGAGTCTAAGTATTTGTGGCGGCAGCCTTTCTTCCTTTAGATAATAAAATTAAATTTTTTTTAATTATTTCTTGTTTTTTTAAGGACCTGGAGAATTACCTCATGTCAAATTACTTCACAATCGTTCTTTACCAAAATTGACACCCAGAAACACCCAAACATTGGGTTGGAAACCTGTTACTATTCGAATTGCTCCTCCCCAAACAAGTGAAACCAGGTACAACACATCTAATGATTTTAATTATTTTATTATAGATTTCCATTTTATATAGATTTATTACATATTATTAATCATTAATGTAAATTATATGTACATATTTCTCTTTTTTTTAGATTATTCAATTTTTTAATAAATATTAGCTAATTTTTAGATTTTTATACAGAATTAATTATGCTAAGAATATTAACAAAATAACATTTATTCTTCAATTTCTACTTTTTTCATTTTGTTTTTCATTTATTCTTTTTAATTTTCTTTGTTGTAAGACTCTTAAGATTATTTTGATTAACTAGAATTAAAAAATAAAGGTAAAAACCCTATTTTTCTTTATCAATGTGCATACAAGCTCTAATTGGATAAGCTACAGATTACTATTCTAGAAGAGTTGCTACACAAATCTGGTTCAAATCCCATTTGCCGTGAAAATTTTCAAACATTGTCACTGTCTTCTCACTATAATCTCTAGGCAAACCTAATTTTCTTTAACTTTTGTATGTAATTTTATCTATTATTTTAATTCTTTGCAATCATATCCCTTTGACAATTTTTTCTAAAAGTTCAACAAATGGTGATTGTTATGTCTAAAATTTAAATTTGAAATTTCGTTGCCTTCATACAATCAATTTGCTTATCTCTATATATATAAATCTGAGAGCTGGCGACAAAAATGGAAGGCAAGAGTTTTCTGAGAGCTAAATTCAGAATAGGTTGCATTTTAGTGATGGAAAGATACTCTAGAGTCAGCACTTCCAGGACCGGGGCCTTTGACGGGAATGAGCCGGTAAAGTTGCGGGAAGATGGTTTTTCGTAAATAACTCCAAAACTATGCGGTTTTCTGCAAAAATTCATCTATACAAAAATAATTGAAATTAAATTACGAACAAAAATGGTCTAGTACATAATCACGCTAAAGTGAACGGTTCGGGAGATATAGAGGGGTAAAATTTGTAATTCATATAATGGTTGCCATGGTAACAACAATAAATATTTCTCTAGTTCAGTGTCTCTTTTCATATGAATTATAAATTTGACCCCTCTAAATCTCCCCAAACCGTTCACTTTAGCGTGATTATGTACTAGACCATTTTTGTTCGTAATTTAATTTCGATTATTTTTGTATAGATGAATTTTTGCAGAAAACCGCATAGTTTTGGAGTTATTTACGAAAAACCATCTTCCCGCAAATTTACCGGCTCATTCCCGTCAAAGGCCCCGGTCCTGGATGTGCTGACTCTTGAGTATCTTTCCATCACTAAAATGCAACCTATTTTGAAAATATTAGCCTTCAGAAAACCCTTGCCCATTTTTGTCGCCAGCTCTTGAATTAAAAGAGAGATGTGACTGACTTATTAAGTGATGACAACTATAATACCTATAAAGATGAAATTTGGAATTTTGTGATTTAAGAAGGGATTTTCGATATGAATTTTGTATACAAAATTCCTTCCAATGATCCGTTACAAATATAAGTTTTGAAAAATAAAAAGAGTTATTAGACTAAAAAAAAAAAAATATATATCTTTTTTACAATAAATTTTATTATTTTAGATTATATTCACATGATAAAACTCTGCCTGCAACTGAAAATAATACGCCAAATAAATCTGTACTTGAGACGTTACGTGAAATGTCCAGAAAACGTATTCACTCTCAGCTCGAGACTTCGGGAAATTCCTCTTACGAAGACACCAATGGAGAATCTGCAAAACGTGAATGTATCAGGGATAATAGTGAAGAAAACAACACACCTCTGTAAGTTTATTTTTAATAACTTTTTAAACTTTTATTTTTTTCTCTGATATTATTATTAACAAACAAATTTTATTCCAAAGCTTGAAACGAGATCGAGAAGAATCTCCAAGTCCCTCTACATCACAAAGTTCTACAGGGAATCGCATCAAACGCTTTGCTCCTTCAATAAAAGGAACAAATGAAGTTTATGCTTCACTTTCCTCAAGTCGCAATCTTTTTGAAAGAAAAATCAAACACTCTCGTTCAGGTATTTTCAAACATTTGTTTTATAAATAATCATAGCTAATATTTTATATATACGTATATATATTTATTTTTATTAAAAGCGTGTATGAGTATATATTTTATTTTTATAAATTTTTTCAGTATAAATCATGATCTATTAGTCTATAATTCGTCGATTTTCATGTTCATACCTTGCTTTGGGATTTTAAATATATAATAACACTAATTTCCTAAAACATAAGTAGAATGTTGAGATTACCAGAAGAAATCGGGAACGAGTATTCTTAAGTGGAGAGGACAACTTATATTTTTTTATCTTTATTAAGAAATCAATAGGTAATAGTGTACTGTATGAATAAAATTGTTCAACTTTGATTTTCTTACCTAACATGTTCATGTTTTTATTGTTGAGTATTTCTTTCTATTGAGTTTAATACATTAGACTTGTCAAATTTATCCATTTTAAACTTGCAATTCCAATAAATTTCAAGTCTTAACTGAAAAAAAATTCTTCAATTCAGCATGACGTGAGCATATTAAATGCTTACAAGCCTGTTGTCAAATTTATTGGTTCAAGTATTGTTGCCAGTAACGTAGCCTGGATTTCGTCTTTCTTGTGCTAAAATTTAATAGAAGAAAATTGCAATATTCTTTTCTAATCGAAATTATATGGTATATGTTAACAGACTTAGTCACGGAGAAAGTCATATCAATTTTACAAAACTTTGAGAAGCTTTATTACTTTTTCTTACCTATATATTAAATATATAGAGAGAAAGTATTGATAAAAAAGACCCAATTATTTCCCTATAAAAATTTTTTTTCGATTATGAAAAAGACCCAATTATTTCCCTATAAAAAAGTAGGGAAAAAAGGTCGAATAAAATGGATTTAGTAGAAAAATTGGACTGATATAAGTCAAGCGGAGAACATTTTTTATTTACCATAATCGATTAATTGGAATAATCGATTTTTTTTTCATAATCGAACACTCATAGTATGTAGTAATTTTAATTCTCTATTTGTCATTATTTTCTCTATTCTTCGCCTAACGGCTTTACCCATTAACATTGTTTATTTAAATTATTTTAATATCTAATAACCCATTTTATCATTTATTTTTGAATAAGTACACCGATTACAAGGGCGGATACAAGGGGGGGGGGGGTAAAGGGGGTAATTACCCCCCCCCCCCCGAGATTCGAAAAAATACCTTTTTTTCGCAAAAAAATTTATTTTTAATGTAAAATTGTTAAAATTAATACTTAAAAATTTGATGTGTATTTATATTCTGACAAACAAGTACAGAATGCGCTTTTAAATTACCGAAATTAAAAAAAAATAGTGTGCTGTGCGACGAGTCACACCAGATTACCCCCCCCCCCCCGAGAAACACCTCTGGATCCGCCCTTGACCGATTACTACTTCACAAAACCAAAAATGACTTTTTAAACTCGGCAACTCTGAACTAGCCTATCTAGAAATTTTTCAAATAATTTATTTTTAATTAAATAATCTTTATAAAAATTATATTAAATTTATATTTTTTTAACTTTCAGCCGATTGGTCTAGAAGCAGTTCTCCTATTATTGATATACAAGTGAAAAGATCTAAAACTTGTTTAAATAATTCAATTGCTATACAAACAGATTCATCATTAACTGAAAATTCTAAAGAGAACGAGGTAAGAAATATTTTAAGATACAGAAATTTTCATAAAATAACTAATTTTATTTCTTCTTACATAGATAAACAAAAAGAAAATCGAAACCGAATCAAATGGAATTTCTTTATCTTCTCCAACCAATAAAATGGAAGCAAACAAAATAGAAATACAATCTCCTAAGAAAGTAAATACACCTGACAAAGATTCATCCTCTGAAAACAAAACTACCCGACGAAAGTTACCTCAAGCTGAAGATTCTGTCGATTCTAGTATGGTATCATTAGATGCTTTTATTCGCCAAAGGATGAAAAGTAAAAATCGATTAGGGTCTCTTCTTGGAAACATTGGTATAGTTATATTAATTTTTATTAGACATAACAGATATTCTCAATTTTTCTCGTACTAAAATAATTTATATTTTTTAGTTGATAATTCTGGAAGCTCTTCTCCTCCTGTAAAAGAAACAAAATCTCAAACTAATGGATTTTCATTAAACAAAGAAAAAACAGGTAAATTAAATAAAAAAAAAAAATTTAAAAATTTTTTTAATTTAATCATTAAAACTAATATACAATTTTTTTTCCAAAAGAATCATCAATACCAACATCATCATCGAATCCTCTAATAGTGAATTTTGAAACAAATAAAGCTCCCTCAAATAATTTATCGCCAAACAATTCTACATCTCAGCAAACTAATACATCTTTGCCTACTATTAATACTTCGCCGATTTTTATGCCTGCGACCACACTCACTTCTCCTACACAAAATAAAACAGATTTACTTCCAAATACGGTAATCTATTTATTTTTTTATTTAAATTTTCAAGAATTATTATAATAATTTTTGAATTGCTTTTAAATAATTTATTAATTCATTTAATATTTGTTTTTCAGACATCAAATTCTTCATCACCGAAAAATCCATCATTTCAATTTGGTTCAAATCCATTAGTTAAAACATCTGAAGAAAAAAAATCTGATGAAAGTTCATCTTCTAAATCAGCGGTCTCAAATGTTATCACCAGTCCCAAAACTGTCGAAGCAACAAAAAATTTGGGCGAATCATCTAGCCAGAATTCTGCACCGAGTATATCTAATAAACCTAAAGAACCTCCAATTCCTTCTGCCCCTTCAAATAAACAAGAGCAAAATAAAACAAATTTGGATTCTCCTTCCCCTTTCTCCACATCAACCACTACCTCTTCTTCAACAGCTCCCACTTTTACATTTGGTTCAAATACTTCTACCACATTTGGAAGTTTGCCAAAAGCTAATAAGGAAAATCCAGGTATTTTTTGAAAATATAGATTTTTTTTTTAATTTTTATTTATTATTATATTTAATTTTTTAGCGCCAAATTCTTCAGGAGCTGCCACTACAAATACTACAAATAAAACTTTTGTTTTTGGATCTTCAACTACTGGAAATGATATAAAGGAAAATGAAAAATCAAGTGCATTGACTACAACTCCTCAAATCACCTCTCCATCTAATACAACAAATACAAATTCTATTTTTGGTTCTACAACAACTTCCACGACTAATCCATTTTCTCCTACAAAGAGTATTCCATCTACCTCAATTCCTTCAACAACATCAACAAATACTCTCCCAGCCACAAGCCCTATAATAGCTCCATCATTATTTGGATCCAAAACTTCAACAACTTCATCATCTTTTGGTTCAGTATTTGGTCAAACAACAACTACTTTTGGCGATAAAAATTCTACATCTTTTAACACAGTAACAACAACCTCAACAACTACCACCCCTAATGAAAAACCATCACTTTTTCAATCACCTACTACAATATTTGGATCAACAAATAATTCAAAAAATGTTCCAGCATTTGGCTCTTCATCATTAAATTCAACTTTTACACTTAAACCAGCTTCAACGTCTTCAGCACCCCAAGATTCAGGATTTGGTTCTAGTTCTACTTCTAAATCTATTTTTGGAGCAAAATCTTCTACTAATGAGAAGAATAATAATACATCTCAACAGTTTCCAAGTGGAAATTTAGGAATTTTTGGAAATAATAATCCACCTTCTTTCGGAACTCAAACAACTACTGCAAACGCTTTCGGAGCTCCATCTACAACAACAACCACTTTCGGAACTCCAACTACAACCACAAATACTTTTGGAACTTCATCTACAACCACAAATACTTTTGGAACTGCAACTACAAACACAAATACTTTTGGAACTGCAACTACAAACACAAATACTTTTGGAACTGCAACTCCTACCACAAATACTTTTGGAACTTCATCAATAACAAATACTTTCGGAACTCCATCAACAACCACGACAACAAACACCTTTGTAACACAATCCACACCTTCAAATGCTTTTGGAACACAACCCACAACTTCAAATACATTTGGAACAGCGTCCACCACAGCAAATACATTTGGAACACAATCCACATCAACCGCTTTTGGAACTCAGTCCACTACAGCACACACCTTTGGCACACCATCCACTACAGCAAACGCATTTGGATCACAATCCTCAGCAAATACTTTTGGAACTCAATCAACCACTGCAAATACATTTGGAATACAATCCCCCTCAACAAATACTTTTGGAAGTTCTGGAAGTAATTTATTTTCTGGTACTTCAACCACTAAACCATCTCCAAATGTTTTTGGATCAAATGCCATTGCTACATTTGGTTCGAGTAGCACTAATAATAACAATAACAACAATAATAATAATAATAACACACAAATCACTTCAGGAGTTTTTGGATCTTCGAATGCGCCAGTCCCAGTATTTGGTTCTTCTAATTTTAGCGGTTCAACCTTTGGTTCTTCAACAAAACCAGAATCTACTTCCACATCTCTCTTCACAAATGTAATTAGAAATTAAGCAATTATTTTAAAAAGATCATCTTTATTAAATATCTTTAATTTTTAGTTATCTGGTGGTGGTGATAGTGCAAAACCAAATCCAGGAATTTTTTCATTTGGTGCACATTCATCTACATCTCAAGCACCATCTACTGATATAGCAAAATCATCATCAGCACTATTTTCATTTGGTGCTAAGGTATTTAATATTTTCCATTAATAAAACTAAAATTATATTTTTATTGTATCATATTATATTGCTCTTGTATTTTTTAGCCCGCAACTGACTCTCCATCAACTGGTAAACATAATTTCATTATTTTAATAAAAAAAATATGATCATTCTTAAATTCATTTAAAAATTTTAAATTTTCTTTTAGCATTCAACTTTAATGCGAAACCTGCAAATTCCAATGAGAATACCTCCGGAGGAGGTTTTGCATTTAACCCACAAAATGCAAGCTCAGGATTTGGTTCATCAAACTCAGCTGGATTTAATTTTTCAAATCAAGCACCCCAATCTGGTAATTAAATAAAATATAGCTTACTTTTTACATATAGGATTTTGAGATTTCTCGGGACAACCATCAGGCAAGTTTTGCTCTCTATTAACCTAAACAGGATCCCTCGCGTCTCAAAATCCAAATTATTACTTTATTTTTATTTTCTTGAATATGAAGTAGAGAAAGTTGAAAAATTCAACCTCAACGTTTTGACGATTCTCGACGTTTAGACCTTTCTGTCTAAAAAAAAAAAACTTTTGAAATTGTCTGTTTATGAATGTTATTTGTGAACACAATATTTTAAAAACCGGCCTGATCGATGAAATTTGGTTTGTATTTCTTACAACACAGCTCATGACTCGGACCCACCTGCGGCGGATCGTTGCCTTTCATTAATCAAGTTTCAAAAATTTTCAAACAACTCGTTTTTTTTTTTTTTTTTTTAAACATTCACACTTTTTTCTCATTCGCACTCACACTCACACACACATTCACACAGTCTTTTCGGCAACTCAGGCCATTTAAGACTTTAGACGATAACCGTTGTAATTAATATATATATTCGGGGTTCAGGCATTTCTATTTAAGCCATCTGGTATCCAAATGGCTTAAATAAAATCATCGGACTGCCTGGGTCCGAACCCGCGACGTTTGGTATAGGAGGTAGGCACGCTACCTACTACGCCAAACTCGGGGGCAAACAACTCGTTTCAAACAAATAATATGCATATACATACCTGGCTCATTAAGATATTCCCTCAAACTTACACTTTCAAATATTACATTTAATTTAATAAATATCATATATATATTATATAATAGAAGTTAAATTTGCTGGGACAGATCGTTAAGGGTATGGAGAAAAAATACACCAGCTGTTGCTTTCCACATTAAAATAATTTATTTTGCAAATATTTCTCATTGCCTACGCAATCCATCTTCAGCATATCAAATTACACATATTTGGAGGGTGTTTTAATGATAAAATTTTCTGTATAAGAAGCCATTCAACAATTAGAGAGGACTTTTTTCATGTGCAAGCCACTGAGGGAAAAACTATACATGCATGTAAGTATCTGATACAGTACCAAATGTACCAGATTCTTACATGTATAGTTTTTCCCTCAGTGGCTTGCACATGAAAAAGTTCTCTCTAATTGTTTTAATGATACAATTTTCTGTATGAGAAGCCATTCAACAATTATCTACTTTATTCGAACCTCAATTATCAAGAGACCAATTTTTTTTGCTATTTTAATTAATTATTTAATTCATTTATTTGCGGCACCTACTGCGGACCACGAGTCTAGCCAGGATGGTTTATATCTGACTCATTAAGAAATATCACCACACTTAATCATGGAATTTGTTAAAATATCAATTCTTTTTATGTATTTTATAAATACCTATCTATGCACTCATGAGCGAGTTGGAGGAATGTGTGTGGCTATGTGTCTCCGTGCTGGATATAAGGAAAATTTTTTTTTTTACTAGGCAAATTTATGCCTTTACAAAGCTTTTCGCTAAAATAATAAAAAAATTATCTTTGATTCTCAAAAACATATTTATAATTATCTAATAAATACACAAAACAAATTTATATATATTATTATTTTATGGAGAAAAAATATACCAGCGGTTGCTTTCCACATTAAAATAATTTATTTTGCAAATATTTCGGATCCATCTTCAGTGTATCAAATTACACATATGTGGAGCGTTCTAATGATAAAAATTTTCTGTATGAGAAGCCATTCAACAATTAGAGAGGACTTTTTTCATGTGCAATTCACTGAGGGAAAAACTATACATGTAAGTATCTGATACAGTACCAACTGTCTTAAATGGCCTAAGTTGCCGAAAAGACTGTGTGTGAATGTGAGTGTGAATGGACAAAAGTGTGTTTGAAAAAAAAAAATAAAATAAAAAAGATTAATTCTACTGATTTAAGAATAATTTTTCTCATTTCCGATAAATGGCTAAGGTTATGGATCTACTTGGCTTGTATTTTTTTCGAGCACGAAATGCCCTCTATATACATTATATACAGTATATAGATCAGTTGAATTTCATTTTGAATTGTTTGTAACAAAGTGATTTCTTTTTATAACATGATAATTGAAACCTCTGGACATTTAACTAATTGATATTTTTGTTTTAGTTGCATTTCCATTTCAATCGGTTCCCGCAGGACCATCAATGGGAGGTGGTGGAGGTGCAGGAGGAGGAATGTTCAATATTGGATCTGGATCAACAGCGCCACGAGTAAAAGCAAATCGAGCACGTCGTTTAAAAAATTAATAATTATTAACCTTTTTCTTATAATTTAAAAATTATAATGTTCTAAGGGAATTAAATTTTATTCTTAAATTATATTTAGATTTAAAAAATATTAATATAATATTGTTCACTAATGTTTTATTTACATAGACTATTGTCTCAAAGTACCAATATTATATTTTGTAAAACAACATTATTATTAATTAAAAATATATATTTATGAAATATTTTATGTGGCTAGAATAATATAATTTTTTTAAGCTAATTTGTTTTGATTTTGCTCTGTTTCTATGCCAAATTAGAGATCCTGGGATGCTCTCGAATATTGAATGGTAATATCTCAGGGGATATGAAGTTTAGTGTTGAGATTTACAAAACACATCTGCGCATCTTTGCGACGTTTAAGGTGCGCGTCTCGAGGTGCTAATTTTGAGAGGTTCCAGCGGTCACAATTTTGAAGCTATCGACCTCAAATTTTTTTAAAATATCTACAACTTATAGAAGCCCTTTTTTGATTTTCGGAAATTCTTTTTTTTTAGATTAATCACATTAAATAAAAGATATTTAAAAAAAATTCTGTCTATATCTTAGAGATAATTAAATTGTGTTATTGTGTTAAAGAATAATTAATTTTTATCCTTTAATTAATTTGCTGGAACCTTTCAAATGAAATGGAATAAAATTCTTGTTTCCCTATGAGCAGAACTAACGCCATCTCTTGCCGCCTAGAGTAACCAGCTTCTGAATCGGCTATTAACGGTATTTCGAGACTCGCCCCTTAATCAAAGATTCCGAGGTAGTGGCTTAATTTCGCTGGATCATCTTCCTTTACTGACTAAAAAAGAGTGCGCTAATAAATCGACTCCAAACCCTTGAGTTGGCATTATAATGATAATCGTCACCCATTCCACCAATGAAGTTACTAAAGGCAAACAAATGCAGTTCCTTTCCTTTATATTATTCACGCAGGTCGGGGTCAGCGGATCGCTCTCATCTCCACTCATCCCTACCCAGAATACAAACTTGGTATTAATATAATAAATTAAAAACTTTATTCTGGTTTCAGTAAAACATAAAAAAAAAATTTTGAAATACACAATAATAAATAGCAGACTGGATCGTTTTCTAAATGATCAAGGAAGGAAGTTCCTACTATTATTGTTCGTTAAATTTTAATAAATAATTTGATTAATCCCTTTCAAGTGGAGGATTTATTTGTGCTTGGCCACTTAATGGCTCCCGATTCAGGTCAGTCTATTATTTAATTAATTAAGAATCTCAAAAAATATTTGTATCTAGACATTTTAGGCATTTTCATCTCATTTCATTAAAACACTGTAAAACTCGAGATCAAATAAAAACCACTATTTATATTTATTTAAAAAAAATGTTTGAAAATTATAATTTATAGATGACGATTTAAAATTTTTTCAGAGGAGGGAGGCTAATTTTTTTTCCACTTATGAAAGTCTGTGTCTTCGTCGTATCCAAGAGGGCAGCCTACCCCCTCCCCTTCGAAATTTTTTAACCCTACAATATATTTTCCAATTTAAAATAAATATATAAATGAAATTAATAAAAATAAAAAAAGTAAATTAGTGTAAATTTATTAATTTTATTTGAATCCATTAGCAGCAACTTTTTATATTAAATTGAAAGGGCTATCATCATACATTTTGCCTACTAACACTACACATTTAATGTTTTATTAATATTAATCAAATTTTGAAATAAAAGTATATAAAACCAGAAAACCATTTTGGTTTTTTCCAGCAGAGAAAGTCTACCTCTCCCACACACACACACACAATCACTACCAAGCATTTAATTAATAAAAATGTATATTTTTACACAGGATTCGCAGGAACTTTGCAGCTAGGAGATTAAATAAAAAAATCTTTTTTATTTATTATTTATTTATTTACCGACGTTTCGGTCCCCAATCACCACCTTCATCAGGGCAATTTTTTAAATAATCATAGGCCCTGATGAAGGTCGTGATTGGCACCTGAAACGTCGGCAAATAAAAATTAAATAAAAGATTTTTTTTATTTAATCTCCTGGCTGCAAAGTCCCTGCGAATCCTGAGTAAATCTCCACAGCCATAAAACATCAATTTATCTTGTATATTTATAGTTTGATGAATTGTATATTTAAAAAATCCGATTTGCCCACTAGGAAATTTTTTTTCAAGATTTACGCTAGTACAATATTGTATTGTATAAAATTTAAACTTAGGCCGACAACCTAGGATCAAGGTAATTCTCCAAGAAAGCTTAAGTCCCGGTCCCAGTACAGGAGGCGATTTATCCAACAAAACACAAACTCGTATATAAATAGTTGTTTTCTGTTAAATAGTAGTTTATTAGTATTATCATCATTTCATTATTACTATAGGAATTTAAAGCCGAAGGCGGGCTTTACCACTTGTCTCGTATATTTCCATACAAAGGGGGGGGGGTGGTAATTTTCCCCCCTCCGAGATTTGAAAAAAAACTTTTCGAAAAAAAAAAATTTATTTTTAATGAAAAATTTTAAAAATTAATACTTCAAAATTTGATTTGTATTTATATTCTGTCAAACAAGTACAGAATGCGCCTTTTAATTACCGAAATTAAGAAAAAATGTGCGCTGTGCGACCACTCTCAAAATCTAAAAAAAATAACAAAATACAGTCGCGTCTGGTTATACGTTTTTTGTTCAAATGATTCAGAGAGAGAGGAAGATTTTTTTGAGACCTTCCAAACCATTGTTTTACCTATATATTTCTCCCTCAAGGCCACAACCTCAGGTGACTAATTGAATGACTACCACGAGTTGCCAAAGCTAAGGCTGGTATTTCTTCTATATACCAGTCTTTTTGTTCCAATTTAAGCTACAGGTTATCTAATGAGCCGGCCCGTTTTGTTAACTTTGCCCACCAACCATAGGTTGGGCAGGTAAAGTTAATGTAATCGTAAAAAAAATCGAAATTTTTCTGAAGCTGCCAAAATGCGTTTTGAGGTCCCCTGAATCCATTTAATTTTTGATTTATACAACCATGAACGACTCGGGTGAACTAAGCATTGAAGATTTTCCAAATATATATTATTTTTTGATAAAAAAAAAAAATTGGACATATTACTCAAGATACACTTAATGAGCTCATGGCAAATTACGGCTTCCACTCGTTTACATCAGGCCGTACGACGGGCTAGATTGGTTTGGTTCGGATATTATGGCAACATCAAAACAAAGATAACTGGAAAGTGACATGGGCGTCCGCAGGATTTTTTGCAGGGGGGGGCAAGTCACTTCCAGATAAGTTAAAAAAAACGTTCTTTGATATTAATAGTGTTATACATCTCTTAGTATTGAAAGCTTTCTCACCGCGGCAAGATTGATGTATACTGAGAAAGGTTTTTTTGTATTTTTTTTTGTTTTTATACATTTTTTTGTATCATTTTGATTTTCCGGGGGGGGGGGGGGGGGCAAGTGCCTGGTTGCCCCCCCCCCTGCGGACGCCCATGGATAGTGAACCTAAGTTTCTTTGATTATTAAACAGTGACTTTATTTTTACTCCAAGGGACAAAGATTTAAAAAAAAAATTAAAATTGTTGAGAAAATTGAATCTCGATAAATTTAATTATTTTTTTTAATTTAAAATAAACCAAAAAATTTGTCAAATGATAGATTGAAGAAAATATTTTTCTTTATATATAAGAATTTATAACTCACGAGAAGAAAATTAGCCAAACAATTTTAATTCCAACTTATTAACAAGAAAACTTTATTTAATCTAAAATTTATCTTTATTAAAAATGATTTATAAATGAATTGTATTTAATTATTTTAAAACTGCCGCGTCATTATTCAAAATGTTAGCAAATTAGCGTTGCTAATTTCATTCTCATTCGACGCAAAGAAATCTCGTGAGCAACTCGATGTGAGGATTCAGTGCGAAACGAACCGTCAGAACAACTAGACGACCAACCGTCCATTTGTACGGTTCGGGCGTGTGGCAAGAACACCACCTTTGAACACCACCGGCCGCCACCCACACCAAAATATCCATCTAAAAAAAACAACGGCGCACCACATAATCCAAAAAATATAATTTAAAAATCACACCATCTAATTGAAAAACAATATTTTGGATTAACTAAAAGAAAAAAAAAAAGTATCAAGTGATGGCCGACTCGGAGAGCAAGCCGGTCGATCCTCCAGCAAAGACAGCAACCCAAAAACTGGTTATTGGTGAGTTAATTAAATTTTTCTAAATAAAAAACAATTTAGTTGTGAGTTTTCGATTTGAATCCCTTTTTTTTAAGAGATATAAAAAAGCATGCTTCTAAATTTGCACGTTGTTTGCTTCGGGCATCCATCTTTGATCACGGCGTCTCACTCCATGTGTTTAACAATTTTAATCATCAAAATCCTTTTCCTCATAAATAATTTGTATTTACTCACACATAATTTCCTCATATTTCTTCTATCATCTATTATCAACAATTACTATGTATCTATTTCATAAATTTATCTCATAATTAATTTCAATCGACAAAGGCTAAAATAAATAATTAATTCAAAAAAAAAAAAAAAAATTGATTTAATTTTTTCATAATATATTATAATCAATTTCAATCAAATTTAAAAAAGATTATAATATTATTTTTTAATATTATAAATATTAATTAAATAGAAAATGAATCTATCTTTAATTAAGGAAGCCACAAATATTTCTCTTTATGAGATTCTATTAATAATTTTTTTTTTTTTTTTTTTTAATAGAGATTTTATTTCAAATTTTAAGAAATTTTCATAAAATTCATCAAATTTCATAATATTCTACCTAATATGAAATTTACTATTTTTGAATTTTTATTTAGATCTAACTACTATCAGTATCAAAATAATATGGACAAACGCTATCTTTTGTTTGCTCTTAGATCTTTATATAGGAAGAACAACTATAAGAATTTCTTAGGAAAAATAAATTAAAATTTCTAATTCTACCATTAGTATCAAAATAAATTTTACAAACAATATCTCTTGTTTTGTCTTGAGTAATAATGAATTCATAAAATTTTATAATACTCTCTAATATATAATTCATTTGATTATATCTACATATTTAAGTGATTGTTTCTTCTTTCCAATTAATTTATTTAAATTTTACCATTTTTTAAGCAATTTCTCTATATTTGCTAGTATTTCCTAGTATTTATTTTTTTCTAATTGAATATATATTAATTATATTAATCAAGTCCGTTGACTTGGTTCAACTTATCTAATTATAGCACGTTAGTCTCGTGTTTAAATTTTGATCTGGTTTGGAGCCTAGCCAAAAGTTCCTTTGGTTTCGCTTCTCTTTTTTTCCCAAGATCCTTTTTTGCTACACTTTTTTTTTTATTAAAAGTTATTTCAATATAAACATTGAACAGATTTTCTTTTATATCATTTAAACAAGTTTTGAGAATTTTTAATGTTATCTCTTTTAGAATTGATTAAAAAAAAAATTTTTCATGGAATTTTATTATTTTAATGAAAATTATTGTTTTATTTTTTTATTTATTTCAAGTTCAAAGTTAAATTTTGAAAATTTTTTTTGAGGGATAAACTTAAAATCCAGTTTTTTAAATATATATTGTACAGTGAGGAACAATATCAAGTCCAACCAATGCTTTTTCCTTTCTCTTACCTCTATATATGTAAAAATATAGGGAGAGAAAGTATTGAATTCATGTCAAAAATTCGATGTGAAGATTTTGTTGGATATACACGTTTTGAGGTCCCCTGTATTCAAAAAAGTAGTTTTCGTGAGATGGTCTGTCTGTCAACAAAATATCTCAAGAACGAAAAGAGGTACAAGGTTGGAATTTTATTTTTTTAGTTAGATACTCCCCTGGGCCGCGAAATTTTTCAGTTTTTTTTTTTAGATTTTCTCAAAATTTGCTCTAACTATTTTGATTTAAATTCAAAAATCACTTATTTTTTAGATGCTCTTTAAAATGTATATTCTAATTTTGCCATCGAATTCTTCTGAAGACCACTTTTCTCTTGTACTTCATAGGAAAGATAAGACAAATTGTTGCTATGGTAACAAAATATAAATATTTTCCCATACTTATAAATTTTACATTTTGGGGAAATACGAATGTACTGTACTGTCGGAAACTAAACATATGTTAATTAAATATATGTCGACATAAAAAATCTGGTGTGACAAGCACAGAACACAACTTTCGATTACCGAAGGGCTGTCAGCCCTGATGATGGTCGTATATCTGACCGAAACGTCGGCTTGAATGGTGATTATTAAACGTAAAATAAACCTGAGGATGCTGCAATCGCTCTTTTCTTTCTTCCTTACTACAAGATCTACTCAGCTATCCACCTCACTCTAATATAACGTACAATACTTTATTATGAAGTACGGATGGCAACCCTACTTGTCTCTATTAACTCTTCATTTATATTTTTTTTTTCTTTTATTTAATAATAATAAAATTTTTATTTTTTGATTTTATCTTTCATCTACTCCTTTTATTAAAATCTATTGGTATTTTACTTTCTCTTACCCTATATATGAAATATATATTTTCTCCATTTTTTTTTCGATTGCATTTTCCATTTGCCGGCCCCGCATTAATACAAATAAAGAAACAAAAATACACCAGTATGTAGGATAAATTTATATAATTTGAATGATAAATTCAATGACATTTGGAATCAAGCCAAATTCAATATGTAATTTTTTTTTTCACTTATAATAATTATCATGTGAAATATTTATAGCAAATATCTTTATCTTTACTTTAATTATTTTTATTTATTTAGCCAAATATTATCGGGTAGCATTTGAATTAATTAATTGAAAAACTTTTTCTACTTTTTTTAAGATTATTAATTCATCGCAAATTTAATTGCCAAATAATTGTTTTCAATTAATATTCTAGAATAAATCTCCATTTGGGCAAAAATCAAAAACAAGGACTGGGAATTTGAAGCGACATTTTTTTCCTCTGCACACAAGTTTATTCAATATTTGATTATTTATATTTATTAATTAAATTTCTGAAAAGAAGAGAGAGAGTGCAACCCTGAAATAAAGATATTTTTAAACAAGTTGATGAAATTTTATTTATTTTTTTTTTGATAACTTTTTGACCAAGGCAATTTTATCTTGTTATGACTAACAATGATAGTTGCTGAATTTCAAAAAAAAAAAAAAAAAAAAAAAATGTGAACGAATACTTGAATGCTCGTCTTCCCCTCATATCTCCATGCAAAAATTTAAGACACCAGTCTAAGGATCACCTAGTGTCTATATCCAGGTGTTAGGCCAGCCGAAATATTTGCAAATATACGATACGGATGGTATAAGGCAGCGTTTCCCAAAGTGTGGGTCGCGAACCACCGCAAAATTTCCCCGGTACATCCTGTGAAACCAGCATCAATTCATATACATCATAAAAAAAAAAAAATTTATTTTATAAAATCAATTGAAAATTAATTTAAATTTTTTGTTTTAGCTGTCAAAGTAACCGGTACAGTAAAGTGGTTCAACGTTAAAAGCGGCTATGGCTTCATCAATAGGTGAGCTTAAATTTTAATTCCTATTAAAGTCTAAAATTTATCACCTTCCATGTTCCAAAATAACTTGTAGAACTGTTCAATTTATTGTTTAATTTTAAAGCATTTGACATCATTATGATTCGATCATTTCTGCATTTGCATGCATTTACCAACTTATGTATATAAAATGAGAAAGTATTGTTTTAATATGTGGTGAATACATTTATCAAAAAACCTTGGCCTATCTTCTAAAGAAATAATACTCCCATAAATCTCTATTTATGGAAGAAAATAAAATCACATAAATATTTTCAATCAGTTTGAAACAATTTTTTGTTTCATTTTTGTTAAATTCCCACAATTTGCATTGTTACCTCACTTAACATTGATTGAATATTTATATTATAGCCGCCTTCGGTGGGTCTTTACATCCAGGGGCCCCTCTGGACCCTCTTTTTCTTAATTCTGTACATTGAGCGCCACAATTAAGTCCCCATCTGTGAGTTAGTCTTTAATATACATGGGCGTAACTAGAGAATTTGGCTGGGGGGCCATGGGACCCGCCATCCTCGCTGGGGGGGGTGGGGCCATGGGATCAGCGATCCTCCGGGGGGCCTGGAAAGCCCCATATTTTCTCAATTTTTCTTAGGTCAAGGAACTTTCTAGGGGGTTCCCCCTCCTTCCCCCAGCACCCCCTAGTTATGCCCATGTTTATACATGGTATATAGTGAAATAATTTTAGTGGCCAAAAAGGTAAAATAAAATCTGGTACAGATGATTTTATTTTACTTTTTTCAAATTTAAAATTATTTCACTATATACCATATACTTAAGCTCCCAGGTGGGGACTTAATTGTGGGGCTCACTGTACAGAAAACATCGCATTCTGCCGCGGTCCCATAAAAAAGTCCAACCGCGATTGTTTCCTATTCCTATAACAATTCTTTTCTTTAACCATATTGAATCTTTTAGTATAAAATTATTATTCTAATAAATTCAATGAGTCATTTGTGTCATTCATTCCTTTCTCCATTACATCTATGAGTAACTCCTTTAAGATTATATTATTATAGTTGATGTAATGTAATGCATATAAACGAGAAACGAATAAACTATTTATTAATTTAGGTTAATATCATTTGTTTTGGTATCCCCTGGATCCTTTGTGGTTTTCATGCCAAATGTTTTCGATACAGCTAATAGCTCCCCCATTTTGTTTCTATCTCAATAAACTACTTACACACTTTAAATCAATATGAATATACTATTTTAAAATATTCAATTTAACACATATAAATAAATAAAAATTTGTCATAGGTTAATTGGATTTTTATTATGATTTTAAATATAATGAACTTGTAAATCTTATCTATAAAATAACTCGCATATTATTTTAGAAATAGTAATTTTATTATTAATTTTTAAAGGGTTACAAAGTTTATCTTTATGTTATAATTTTATTTTTCTAAATATAAAAATACAAATATTAGAATTGAAAATTTCGAGATCAAGATGACTCCCCCGAATCAATGATCAGTTTTTTTTTTTATTTTACGAAATAAAGGAAGTAATGAAAATCGCGAAAACTTTCGTAGACCAGATTTCAATGAAAATACTTTTTGCCTAGATTCGTCGTGATGTCTGGATCTCGCATAACTCTAAACCATCAGTAAATCAATTTGACCAATTTTTCCAAGTCCCCTCTGTAACGAACGTACAGTTAGGGACAATATTAAGTCCCACCCATGCGTTTTCTACTTGTCTTTTATAAAAACAATGAAATAATCACAAGTAGAAAACGCATGTGTGGGACTTAACTTTGCCGCTCACTGTACGTACCCTATGTATCAATATATATCTTGCATAACTAAAAAAAAAAAAAACTATTTGTAGAAAGTTGAAATTTAGGACTGTTTGAACGTCTAATTGTGCACCCTCCCCCTTTTTTTAGTTACAATCTCCTAAAGGGCACTTTTCCTGAAGGTTTTTTTTTTATTTAAAATTTTGATTGCTGGTTCTTTTAGTGCATAAAAAAGTAGTTATGTGAAACAAAATATAGTTTTTCGAAATATCGAATAGTTTTATATTTTTTGATTTCTTTAAAATTAGAGAGAAAAGACGTGCCTGGGGTCCCGGGATCGCTTCCCGTCCCAAGCGAGAAAAATTTATTTCATTTGAATTGGCTACCAATCATTTGAAATAATTAGAAATGGGGTCTAAATGGCCTTAGATGCCGAAAAAGACCAAACCAATTTGGTTTCGAGAGCGTGGTTCCTACCTTCCTTATTTGTAGCATGTGTCCAATCAATCATAGTGTTTTTTCTTTAATAAATTTAAATACACACCTACTAAAAATATGTAGGTAGTTGATTGAAGGAACAATCCTTTTTTAATTATCTTCTCTCTTTTTCCATAAATATTACTTGTTTTCTGAATATTTTGTTTTTTTACATATTAATACAAATACAAAATATTTAATTTAATGTAAATTAAGTTGTATGCTGGGTATGTGAGATTAGAGTTGGGAAGAATAAAACCAGCTGGTTTTATTCTTCCCAACTCTAATTATTTAATTTAATTTTTAAAAAAAAGTTTGTTTCTGTTAAGGTATATAACAATAACGCTTTACAAAGGTGGTATTATTAAATTTTTTGAAGAGAAATGCAAGAAATAGAAATTCCAGATAAGAAAAAAAATCCTCCTCCGCATTACTATTTTTAAGTCAGACATAATAGACCAGACCCACTCGCCACAATCTTTAAATAAGTATCCGATAGAGTTTTTTTCATTGTTTAATTGATAAATTTACTCGTAAAAAATACTGCCGTGTACACCGTTGCTCAGGTATAGATGTGATCTAGAACGATACCCAACAGATGATATCTAAATTTAATCCTTTTATAAAACTAACGACCTTTTTGTCTGAGCGGAAGACCGGTAAAAATATATAATAGATTCGTTAACCTTTTTTTTTTTCATCTCAGCAGACAACACACAATTTTTAAATAGTTAACCTTAGGGAAAGAAGAAAAAAAAAAGAGGGTTTTTTGCTCCCGGTTGCCAAATTTACCTTGCAAGTCATTTACCTCTCTCAAGAATATTTAAATTCTCTATTTATATATCTTTTATTTTAAAAAAATAGTCACTTTGAATTTACTAATATATTTCTATTTTAGGTAAATAATTTTGAATTGTTAATATAAAATTTTCTTTAAAAAAAAAACTAGAGTAGTAGACAGTAGGCAGACGCGATCCTGGAATTTTTTTTTATGGGTGGGGGGTTCAAATTTTTGTTGAGTCATCTTGAGGGGAAGAAAAGTGTATGAAACAATATTTTATTTTTTTTTATATAAAAAACGGTTCTAAGGGCGGGTTGCATCAATTCTAATCAACTCAATTCCAATCTTCCTTTGTCCCCATGACCTCCCATGATTGGAACAAGCTCCCTGCTTCTATCTTCCTCAAATCCTACAATCTTCAGACTTTCAATTCTAATCTCAACAGGCATCTTCTCAATTCCCGCAGTTGAGTTCCCCCCTTATGCTTCTCCTTATGTTTTTATTTTCTTCCTGGCAGCATGTGACTACTGGTCATTATAGGTCTTGGAACCTTATGCACCCATTCAAAAAAAAAAAAAAAAAAAAAAAGCTATCAGTGAAGTACTAGTACTTTTTGGCTGATTTTGTTTTAAAGCTTATTTTAATGTTCCAGGGAGGTGACTAACTTAAATATAAAATTTCAACCTTCTAGCTCAATTCTTTAATGCTTAAAATTGAACACAGACAGACCATGTCGCGAAAACCTCTTTTTTGGATTCAGGGGACCTCAAAACGTGTATATCCATCAAAATCTCAACATCGAATTTTTGACATGAATCCAATACTGCGATATGGGCTCTTATTTAATCATATGATTTGCTTAACTAGATATGAAAAGGCTCGAAAGTCATAGTCAACTAGCTTATCATGGGGATTTCTTTAAAAAAAATTCAAAAATCTAGTGTAAAATACACTTCTGCGGGGGATAGCTCCCCCCCCCTCCTTCCCTTCCGTAGGTACAGTGAGGGACAATATTAAGTCCCACCCATGCGTTTTCTATTTGTGATTATTTCATTGTTTTTATAAAAGAAAATGAAATTCTTTATTGGAAATTTTCTAGCTTTAAACCAAGTTTCCATTAAAAAATATTAAATATTTTTTTTTAAACAATGAAATAATCACAAGTAGAAAACGCATGGGTGGGACTTAATATTGTCCCTCACTGTACGCTCTTAACTGTAGCGTCTTTGAATATTCTGTTTGATACCTCGAACTTTTATTATCGAACCTGAGATAATACGAATTAAATCTTTATTCCCTTTGAGATTTAACTTAATCGAGTTCCGACTATATTTGTTGAAATTGATCTAATTTAATTTTTCATTTGTTAAAATTAATTAGACTCAATAAATCAATGATAGTATTATCAGGTAAATGTTTACTGATAAGATAGTGTATTTATACTTTTTTCTGAGAATATACGCGCTGGCCAATAAGAAAAGATGATGAGGGATTGAGGATTTTGTTTCTGTATTTTTAAGGAATAAAATTTTTATTCGTACATTTAAAATCCTAATTTATGAGAAAATGAATTCTCAATAAGTGCCCTCAAAAAATTACCCGGGACCAAAAATTTTTTATGAATATTTTATTATATATAAAAATGAATAGGCCAAATTTTTTTAATATAAAATATCTTATAGATAAATATTATATTATAATAAAAATTATTAATCGTCTTTTAATTGTTGTAAATTGAATTTATACAAAGGATTTAATTTTAAATTAAAATTTTTTTTAATATATGCAAAATTTCTCTTTTATTTTAAGATATTTTTCAATTAACCTCGCTAAGTTTCTGTTTATAATTCATTAAATACTAAACGTTTCAAAATAAATTAAATGGATCTTTTTATTACTTTGCTGATTTTAAAATTTTTATTTCTTAATTTTACATCTTTAATTGGAATGTAAAAATATTCAACTCTTTAACTAGCATCATTAAAAAAAAAATTTTAATTAGTTGTTTTGAAATATTGAGACGACTATTTTTTGTAAAATTATATTCAATATGAATCTAGTTTTAAGGGTTCAATGATGTCATTTCAACATTATTGATTGGAAGGGAAGAACTATCTCTATGGAGCCCATGTTTATATTAAAAGCTTGGAACGCTCGAGAGATCATTTTTATACAAAACATGAAAAAATAAAAGGCTGGGAGGGCACTGGATGGGAAATATTCTTTTATAAAATATTTTAATTTTGAAACATAATTAACAAGAATCTATTTTTGAGGAAGTTTTCTCGCCGTTCCTTTTGATGGATAAGGTTAGATTTAATTTTAAAAAAAAATGTTTAAATGGTGGGATTTAATTGCGACTGTTTTTCTGCAGAATTTCACAGTTTCGGAGATAAATACTCCATCTTCAGGCTGGAACAACATACCATCTATTGCAATAGTATTGAGAATAAAGCCCGGAAGTTAGGCAGCCCAAATGGCAGCTGGTCTGTCTAAGAAATATCTTTTTCAAAGCAGACAATAGGGCGATCGGCCTTTATTACCATAAAAATTTATCTTTTTAATATATTAGTGAACGTGTACCATTTGGGCTGCCTAACTGCCGGACTTTATTCTCAATACTATTGCAATAGATGGTACATCCATCATCACAATTTTGTTCACAAATAATGTCAATCTTTAATAATTTAATTATAGGGTCTAAAGTTAAATAAAATTTTTAATAAATAAAGAGATTTTTCTTTTTTGTTATTTTTTCACATCTTATAACTAACAATTGAAAATGAATGGCGAGTAAACTTGCTCAAAAATAGATTCTTATATAAAAAAACTCGTACAATCCAGTTATTTTCAAACATATTAACAATTTTTAGGCCCGGTTGATTCATTTCTAATTAACTAGCTATCTCTCGGATAGTCTTTTTACATCTAGTTAAGCTTATCATATGATTAAATTAATTATTATTAAAAAATTAACTAAATTACTTTAATTTTTAATATTTGTTTTAATTTTTGTTATTAAATGATACCTTTATTACCTTACTAACTTAACAAATCTTTCTCAGCTAATTATATGTGAAAAAACTCATTTTTTTTAACTTGAAGGTTAAGACTGGTAAGAAAGTTCTTGTTTGCTATATTGCTATCATTCGGATAATTGCTAGTTGACTAGAAGTGAAGCAACCAGCCCTTAGTAAAATATTAGGTATTTAATAAATCCTATTATAACATAATTTCTTTGGCTGGAGACTGTGTATATTATTGGTGTTGGGTAGGCAACCAGGATTAGAAATAAAACAAATTTTATTTCATTCTGATCGTTGTCGACCAGGTCCTGAAGAAGGGGGCGATTAGCACCCGAAACATCGACGAGCAGAATGAAATAAAATTTGTTTTATTTCTAATCCTGACTGCCTACCCAGCACCAATAATATAAAATAATTTCCTTTTTTTTTGGCATTAAATAGTCGACAGGACATCATAGAAAAAATCCTGAAGAAGGGAACGTTTTGTGAAACCTCGACTGAAAAATTAACTCTAGAATAAAATAAATTTTTATTTCTTCACCATAATTTCGTTGTGTTTTTGATTATCAAATTTTGCAGTTTTAAAATTTCTCTTTACCCAAAAAATATTGAGACCCATGGCCATTGTCAACCTGCCCCCCCCCCCCCGCCCTATCCTCAAGTGTTTGGCTATTATTTCCCTTGTTCCCTCTCTCGGCCGCCTCATAAAATGAGGAAAAAATTGAGTAACGTAATGTTTATACTATGACAGATTTACAATGTGGTGGTGTTGAATATGTTTGAATAAAATTTTTTTACGATGGAATGTGCCGCGGGAATTAGCAAAGCTCAAGCTGATCATTGGGTTCCCTTTTTTTCTATCAGGCAAATCGAGGCAAAAAAAAAAAGAAATGGTCCGTTTGCCGCAAACAGGTTATTTGGCATCATAGTATATTTATTGAAATTATCAAGTTTTATAAAATGAAGGTGATGTAGTATTTACATATTTATATTTGAATGACTAACTCTCTATAATATATATAGAATATTTGCCCGTTGGTTATTTAGTTTGCTCATAATGGTTGTCTAACTTGTCGGATGGCCTCGAGCAAATTCTAGTGCGGAATTCCCTTAAGTGAAGGATGCGTCATTCTCTTGTGCCACTAACATTGGTGGCTGGCCTCGGGCCATTGACCTGCAGGTTTAGTCTTTTTTTTATATATGCTTTATATCAAGAAAATAATTTTATTTTTAAAATCAATTTTAATTAACTGATAATATTTAACTTGAGAAAAATATAATCTTGAAATTAAATACCGTTGTTAAAGTATTTACGGGAGACACACCTTAATCATAAAATTTTCAGATCGACGACCCGTGTTTAATATATAAATTTTTTTTTTCTTATTTATATAATTAAATGTGATTTATAATTAATGTAGTAATGACATTCAGATTAGAAATGCCTAGTCACGAAGAAAATAATGATGTCAGGGCTGTTGAGAGTATGAACTTAGGGTGGAATCGCATTTTAATAATTTTTTTTACTCTATAAACTTAAATTATCCTCACAAATGAACACTAGGGTTCGATTATGAAAAAAATCGATTATTCCTATTATTCAATTATGGTAAATAATCGATTATTTTCCTGTAATCGATTAAATCCATTAAATTTTCCTCATTTGACTCAAATCAGTCCATTTTTTCCCTGCTTTTTTATATTTTTTTTATAGAGGCATCATTTGGGGGGGGGGGGGGCAGGGGGGCATTTGAGCCCTCCCCCAAGGGCTCTGATCTTTTTTAAATTTTATATTATTCTAAGTAAAATATTTCAAAAATATATCTACGGATATATAAACTGTACAAAATTAATCACTTAAATATCTTTTGACCAAATTCGATTATTTTGCACAGCCCTAATGGACACTTGAAAAATTAACGTTTAAAATACATAAATATAAGTAAAATAAAAAAGATGAAAAAATCCTCTACACGATGCCGGAGATAAAACAACAATCGAACCATGACGTATTACTCTTAGGATTCTGGCCCAGGCTTTTCGGTTTCAAGCCCTGTTTGAGAATGAAAAGTGAAATTTTTATAGGCTCTCCCAATTATATGGAAAATATATCAATTTATCTGTTATAAAAGTTGTGCTTCACACTTCTGCTTTCATGCGCCTTTCAACGCGTTAGTTACTCTTGTTACGGGGGTTTAAAAAATTTCGATCACAAATCTCTTTGTATTTTATAGAAAGTAAAAATAAATCCCAAAAGAATGTGTCATGATGGATTTTAATTTTTTTTTTTATAAGTGCTGTAAAATAAAATTTCTATTAGAAAGTTGTTCTCAAATTATTTTTATTTTTTTTGAAATTTTCAAATTTATGTTAATTGAAAATGCAAAATATATAATACTTGATTAAATTCACAAACATAAAATTATATTGCTTATTAACTCAAGCAATTTTATCCTTTAATTTACTAAGACCTTGATTTGCCAATATTCTAATTAAAAGAACCTAGAGAAACTTAGAGAACTCTTTTTTTTTAATTACTTAAAATGAATTTTAAACAAACATTTGCAATTTCCTCTTGTCATTATAATTAGTTGATTTTTATTTTCATATACCATTTACAACCAGGGGTATTGGGGTATTCTCACTTTGGATATTTGTTTCAATCATATAAGCCTAGTGTATTGTTTTTTGGGGAGTTTTATTTGTCTTATATTAATTAATAAAATCCACATGTTATCCATACAATGAATATGTATTGGTTGGTTAAATTATCATTAATTCAATAATTCATATATGTAAGGTGGTGTGTGGATACAAAGATATGCCCTCCTGTTTTACAATAAAATAAATAAATTACTGTACCCACTATGAAACTGATCGATTCAAAGAATTTATGCTTCAGACGTGATCTCAATTTAATCCACTTTCAGTATAGGAAGTGACTACAGATATCATATTATTTCTTATCATGTCAAACAGAAATGTATCAAAGAAATGATAATATGACATAGTAATCTTACTTCCTATAGTCGAATTTGATGTAAAGTGAAATACATTCATATATTCTCATTTGAGGATAATTGTAATTCTACTAAATTGGTGTGATTTTAAAACCTGGAGGCTAGGGATAAAATAAAGTGTTAATATTCATTCGTTTAACTCGCATTCTTTGAGAAATTGATGAAAATTTATACGGTACATAATAATCCTTATTTTTAAGACTATATATTCCAATAATTTTTACTATAATATTTTTTTTTCTTTTTTTTCAGGAATGACACCAAAGATGATGTTTTCGTCCATCAGGTAAATATCATATCGTATTTGAATATATTTTTATTTCGTTATCGCTTTATTATCTTTGGTCAGACCAAGTAACGATTAGATGAATAATCGGCCATGTTCATCTCCTAATTCTTTTTTCTTTTTTGAGTTCCTCCCGACTAGAACCCTTCCGGTTTCCATGACAACCTCATCCAGCCCAATTCCTCCCTCATCCAATTTTTTTCTGTCTTGGACTTTCATTTTTTTTTTATCTTGTTTACCCTGCCAACTTTATTTTCTCTTCCTCTCCTCTCCCCCATTCTCTTCTTGACTCTTTCTAGTTTTTCCGCAATTTCTTGTTGATTAATTAATCACCGGCTATTGATTATTCTACTTCCAAATTATAATTTTTTATTTTCTTTTAGTCGGCTATCGTAAAAAATAACCCGAAAAAGGCGGTCCGCTCAGTGGGCGATGGCGAAGTTGTGGAATTCGACGTCGTCGTTGGGGAGAAAGGCAATGAAGCAGCCAACGTAACTGGACCCAATGGCGAAGCAGTCAAAGGTTCACCATATGCGGCTGATAAACGTCGTGGATATCGGCAATGGTTTTATCCTCGCCGTGGAGGAGGTGCTGGTGGTGGTGGAGGTCCCGCTGGTCGCCAACCACCACGAAGACCCCTCGAGATGACCATGAGGGTTATGATAGCGCCGATGCTAAGGCAGACGGAGATGCCGATGCTCCTGCTCCACCAAGACGCTACCGACCTAGACGTCAATTTGAGCCCAATTATTATTCAAGGTGAATTTCGAATTCAGGAAATCTCCAAAACAAAATTATTGAATTAGTGTAAAATTTTATTGTTTTCAACAATATTATTTTTGAGATAATTTGCGCGATGAGTTTGTATTTGATTGGGAATATTGCTCTCCCTTGACTCGTAGGCATGATTGGGGATATTGCGCTCCCTTGTCTCGTCGGCAAAAACATCACATCGGGGCTCTCGTCTATCACAATAATGAAAATAAAATTTAGGTTACATAAACAAATGGAATCCTTATAATAGAGCAATATAAAACATAAGGTTTCTTTTAATCAGTGAAATTTTATTTTCGCACAAAGTGATGCCCCTGTTGGACAAGCAATTTCGGTTAAAGGTAGTCACTCTCTCAAAAACGGAAAGTCCTGGTTCGAGGCCAGGAGGTGCCCAATCAAACACTAACTTCTAAAGGCGGCTACACATGTAACTGCATACTTGACAAGCATGCATGTGCAACCTTTTTGTACCAGCATGCACAAATTCCCTTCGGCAGCACATAGCACAAGCATGCTTGTGCAAGAAATAGCTTATGCCAAAAATTAAAATGCCAAACTAGGAAGGTTATTCATTCGAAGATACAAGAAATACTCACTTGCTTTAAACAGAGACACAATAAATATTAATATTAAATTGAAATTTTTAATGAATTAAAATATATATTAATAAAGTAAATTGTCAAAACGTCTATAAAATGGCGGAGAGATTTACTTGTGCATGATTAAAATTCATCGGGCATCAAGCGGCTTGCACAATTAATGCTTGTTCAAAATTGTCCTACAGACACTACAGTTTGCTTGCACAAAAAGATTGCACGTGCATGCTTGTCAAATTTGCAGTTACGTGTGTAGCCGCCTTAAGAGATATATATTGCCTTGTGCTCTTCAGTTTGGCTATATATACTCTACATGACATTTATTAATCATTTTGGAGTAATTTTTGTAATCTATATAAAGAGAAAATCCTAACAGTACTATTATAATAATTTTTGTAGATCAAGGAGGCCTCCCGGTAGAGAATACAGCGAATCTGGTGGTGAGGGCCGCCAGGATGGAGATGGGGGCGAGGGCGGCGTCCCTGGAGGCGGCATGGCTCGAGGGCGAGGCGGCCCTGCTCGTCGTTTCTTCCGGAAGAATTTCCGTGGAGGTCCTGGAGGCCGAGGAGGAGGCATGTCTCAACAGCGCCGTGGTCGATCTCAAGTAAATTACCATCATTAGAGTATTTTAAAAAGTGCTAGGTATTTTGTGATCAAGCCTTGGTTGATCTGACTGTGTTATGCCCGATATTGTTTTTCATCAAATCCCAAAAATTGGCTTGAAAAAAAATTATGAATTAAAAAAAAAATGAAAACACTTTTTTTTTTATTTTGTTATCAACTTATTTACAATGAAAATAATTATAAATATCTATTTATGTAAATAAATGTTATTTTTTGTTTTTTTTTTCTCATTACATTAATTAAGAAAAATTAATCAAACATTGAATAAATTCATTCAAGAAAACTACTTAAATTTTTTTATTCATATTTTTAAATATAAACTGTTTTATATTAGATTAATATTAAATGGACTTTTATATCAATAGATATTTTAATATTAAAAATGTTCTCAGTTTTTCAAACTACAAAAATTGAATTAACTATATACTAGTCTCTGTATATAAAAATAAAACAAAAAATAAGATCAAGTTAGATGACTGACGCTGATCATGAAAAACCTTAAGAAAATTGTATTAAAATTATTTTAATATAAAAAATATTAATAAAAAATTCGTTTTTAATTATTTTTTTTTTTTATTTTTGTTTTTTCATTTTTTCCCATTTAATTACCATTTTTTTTTCACTATTTGGCCTTTACAGTTGAAAAAAGTTTTGTTATTGTAGAAATCTCATATGTATTCTTATAATTATATAGAAAATCAAAATGGTTTTTTTTGATCAAGTTCAGAAAATAAAATAAAAACAAATTTCTTAAATAAGTAAACACTCTGCGATCCTTTTAATTAGAGATTAATTTAAATAAATTCTGTAGGCCCTAAGTTTTGGATACTTAAAATTTTTTAATGACTTTTTTTTTCTTGGAAACAAATTTTCTCCTAATTTTGTTTTTTTTTCGTATTTCCTTTTTCCTTTAGTTTTTCCCCTTTTTTTTTTAAGCAGAAATTTATTTTTTTTTTAATTAAATAATAAATCTATTATTATTTACCTTATGACATTAAAATTATATTATTGAAATATATATTTATGGTACCGGTACATTAGCTTATATATTTATACTAATTGGTTGAAATACATTTTTTCTGACTGATTGTCTGAAGTTTTGACTAGAATTTAAAATATTAAGTAGGTAGAGCTTTGTTTGAAAAGAGATGAAATTTTTTTTCAAACAACGCCAGTTAATATATCGTTTAAAATTTGATTGGGCAAAAATTGTGTCCCCTGGAGTCGAACCAGGACCTACACGCTTTCGCGGCGGGCGGACTACCTTCCGCCTGGAGTGCAATTTTTGCCCAATCAAACCCAAACTCATCTCCCAAATTAGAATTAGAAATGTTAAATCAATATCTGCTTCGAGGTAGAGGCTATTATTTTATTAAAATAAAAATTTTCAAATGAAAAGGTAAACGTTTATATATCTGTATATATTGGATAAAATAGAAGATTGACCAGGATGCTCAACGCTTTAAAAATTTTCAAATGATAGGTTTTAAATATAAATATATAACAATGAAATTTGTTTTCCCAAATCAAAAGAAATCTGAAATTAGACCAAAGGAAATGAATTGTGTAATTATACTACTATTAACAAAACTTTTTTATTTTATTTTATTGTCATTATTATCTTAAAAAGACATCTTTTTTTAGGAGGCTGCAATTTTGTTAAACATTCCTAAAAAAAAATTCCAGAAAGGAAAAAATTGATTTAGGCCTAAGGGCAGACAGACACTGGATCCGAACGTAAGCCGCCCTCCCGGGGGGCGGACCGAATGCTAGATACTACACTGAAAAAATTTATTTAACATTACATATTTCCATTTCTTTTAGAAAAGAGAATTTTAATTGTTTAAACCTCTGCACAATAAAATCAAATATTGAATCATCTTCATACATAATATAATAAAGATTTGACTTTAAAATTAATTTTTACTAATATATTTTAGGATGGCCAAGCAAATGTGAGCGAAGGGGAACAACATCGTCCTCCACGTCCCCGTTATAGGCGTCGAATGCCTCGTTCCCGCCCTGGCAATGGTCGTAACAGTCAATCTGAGGGCGACATCAAACCCAAGGTGATTTTCTTCTATTAAAGAGCAATAAATTATTTCTTAAATTAAAAAGAATTAGAGTTATTCTAGGAAAAAAAAGTTGATTATATAATTTAAAAAATCTTGAAATTTATTACTTAAGTTTTCACAAATTTAAAGTTGAACCCGAGTGAATTTTTCATTATTTTAATTCGGAATTTTGTTATTCAGATTACTATTTGATATGTTTACTTTCCTTCCATTTAGTACTCAGCTTTTTTTATTTTTTATTTTAGTCTATAGAAAGATTTTATAAATTAGCATGTTTAAAAGAAAATTTACCCTTTTTGAATGATTGGACATTAGACATTGAAACGAATGTAAAAATCTAAAAACTTTCAAATCTACTCTATATTTTTCTCTCTTTTTTTTAATTTGATTTAAGATCTTTTTCCGCATCGAAGACGATTTAGTTTCCGTCTCTATTTGGTTTATTTATTGGTAGCCAATCCAATTGAAATAAATTTTTGTCGCATGAGACGAGATGCGAACCCTTGATCTTTGGTACCAGAAGCTAATGCTCTAGCCCTGAGCCACAGGTCAAGGGTGTATTTCTTTCTCAATCTAACATTTTTTTCAGAAAGGGAAAAAGATGAATTTCTATGTTTGTGTTGAAGGAGAATATTTATTTAGTCCACGTTTTCACCTTTTATATTTCAAATATATCGACTTGTCCGATATCAACGGTTTATTTTTGTTGAGAGGGTTTGTCAACATTCCACACCACGTGCTCTTTCTTCCCTTTGCCTCAATATCTCAATAGATTTATAATTGGACATTGACCTCTTTATAAACTTTAACAAAAATGATGATGCGTTTTAGACCAGTTAAAATATTTACAATAAAATAGGTGTAAAACATGGATTATGACTTTATTCTCCTACACCTCCAACATTTTTTAATTCATTTATTGTTATTTATTAATATATCGTTTATAATTTTTACTCTATTTTTATTTATTTATTTAATTAGAAGAATGGATAGGAGTTGGGGAAAGCAGCTAGGTGGAAAATTAAAAACTATATTTTGTTGCCGACGTTTCGAGAGCTTTCCGCACTCATCTTCAGGACAATCAAATTGTCAGAATCAAGTACAGAAGTTTCAGTTTTGTATGTTTATCTCATGAATATTTTATTATCATTGCACATATAACGATAATACAATTAAATGTGAACATGTATAAACATGAGATAAACATACATTATCGTAACCTCTGTATTTTATTGCTTGCCCTGAAGATAAGTGAGATAAGCTCGGCAACAAAATATAAAAAGTTTTTTATTTTTCACCTGGCTGCTTTTCCCAGAAAGGCTTCCATTCAATTTTACATCTGGTACATAGATTCTTCTAATTAAATATCTACAGCTAATCAACTCAAGAAGAGATTTATTTATTTATTTTTTGAGATTTGAGGGGGTTTATTCCCTTTGACCCTGATCCTTCCTCCTATTAGCGTATATATTTTTTCAAAAATGTTCAAAAATGGGAAAATTTAATTGTTTGGGATTATATGTAGTGAGGATTGATTAATTGCAATATTTTTTTTTACTTATTTATTATACTAAAAGTGGTCCGAATTGAATTTGATAAGCCGAGTTGGCCTATGATTTCTTAAAAATTATATTGTCTTTTCTTTAATTTCTTTTTTTTCGCAATATTCCTCCTGCAAGAGCTCTTATAAATTTTCTTTTAAAGCATGTCATATTTTCCCTTGCATTTCTTTATTACTTAAATTTGCATGGATATATAGTATTTGAAATTTTTTATATATATATATAAAAAATCAATTTTCTATTCTGGCTTCTGTCTGGAATGTTATACTGAAGTAGCTTTGCATGATTTTCTTTGTTTGCTTGCAGCCCGAGGGAACGGAAGCCTCTGCCCCTGCTCCATCCCAAGTAAGTTGACCTTATAGAATGAAATTTACTTTATTTTCTCCTGCTTGAATATCTAATTATTATTTTATTATCTTTCTTTTCTCTATTAATTAGGGAATATATTTCTTTTGATTTTCATCCTGGGTTTGCTTTTATTTTATTATTATTTCAGCTTGTTTCTGTTAATCAATTTTGAAGGTCTCTAAAATTTATCGAAAATTTTAAATTCACTTAATCAAAAGAAAAAATTCGATGCTCCAGTCCCTTATCAAATCTAAAAAAATTGTCAAAATCAAAAGAAAATTTTTAAAATCATGAAAAAAAAACGAACTAAATAATAAATTCTAATTGAATTTTTGCCCTCGCCTCTTCCTTCTGGCTACACTGCAGTAAATGAAAATTTAATTTTTGAACTTACACCAGGGGCGGATTAAAGGGGGGGGGCGAGGGGGGCGATCGCCCCCCCCCCCCCCCGAGAAGAAATTCACAAAGTTAAAAAAACTAGTAATCTAAAGAAATTATGATTTCCGCTCTTTAGTTTCAATTGAATTTGTTACCAATCAATTTAAATAAATAGGAAAGGGGTCTAAATGGCCATAGATGCCGTCAAAGTCCTTAAATAAAAAAATAAAAAAAAAAAAATCCGCCCCCCCGACAAAATGGCATTAATCCGCCACTGACTTACACTTTTACAGTTAATTTTTTTTTTAGAGAAGATTATAAAGCATTGAATATTATGAGAATTAATAAGAAATGATAAGAAATTTACAAGCACAAATTGAAAAATTTATTCATACTTTTCTTGTTTCTCCAATTATACTGTGTTCTCATTCATTTTGAAATGATAATAACTACATACTAGAAAGATTTTACTCGTTGATTTTTTTTAAGGTCTTTTTTCGGCATCTAAGGCCATTTAGACCCCATTCCTATTTATTTCAAATGACTCATTGATCTAATATACAATGAAACCTCGCTTAACTAGCATAATTCGTTCCAAAATCATAAAAAACACTCGTTATGCGAAACAAAAACATTCTGCCCAAAGAGCCCCCTCCCCATGACACAGACTGATGTAATAATCTGCACAACTCGGGACTTACCCTCTTTCCTCACCTCGCGTTAAGCGAAACGTCGCTCGTTAAGCAAGTCATTCTTGCGAATTACTCGTTATGAGAGGTGCTCGCTACTGTAATTAATAAATTTTTAAATATTTTGAATGAAAAAGTTAAGAAAAATTAATTTTTTTTTTAATTAACACATTGATTATACTCACACATATTATCTATACTCTTGTATACTTGATGTTTATATTTTTATTAACTCAATTTTTCTTGTTTCAGGAGAATTCTCAGCCGGTCCAGAATACAACGACCGAGTCGAGCGCCTAAAGCCGACCTTTTTTTCATACCCCCTTTTCTTAGCGTTACTCAAAAATACCAGCATAGTTGAGTTTACTTAACACATTCGCCCCAGTTCAGACTTAAAGGCAAAAGTTATTTCCACCTTAGAATTCGTTTTTTTCGTTTTTGCGTTATTTGTTTAATTGTCTGAAATCGGGAAAATAATATCCGATAAAATATTATATCAATATTATTAAGAAAAAAAAAAAATCTCACTCAGATCGGGAAATAAAAAAAACGATCTGAATTTGTTAGAAAAAAAAATGTGCAATGATTTAATTTATTTTTTATTTGAAGATAATGCTCTAGAGGAGAAATAATTTTATTTAAGTCTCAAACGGGTCGTGCGCATTTCGAGACAAGTTTTAGTGATTTGTTTTGCACTTTAAAACACCACCTAGTGAAAAACAAACCACTCACCCAAGTCTCAATGCCCAAAATATATTATAGGCTTTTTCTCTTGTGGCATGTGAAGGTTTTTAACAAAAAAAAAAAATGTATATCAACTAATAATGAAATTTGATTTAACAAGATCGTGCCAGCGCTAAAATATCGCGCTATAAAGAAATATAAATGATCTTTTTTATTTATTGATTTCGTACAAATTAATATTTACCAAATGTACAGAAACTAAATTTTTCACAAAAGTACATTTTGAATAAACAAGCAAAAAAATTGATTTGTATATTGTTTGCTTTTATCATCATTATCACTCTTTAGAGTAAGTTTCTCATGGCTTTTTTTTAAAATAATTTGTTAATTGACTTTTTCCCCCATTGTTTGAGATATTTTTTTATATTTTACAAAAGTTTTTTTTATCGATTTTCTCCTTTTTTTTAAATCCTTCTTTGAGATTTTTTTAAAATAACTTTTAATAAATAATCATTTTAAGATTTTACCTATTTAAGGCCATCCTTAATCAATATATTTATCAATATAAATAACTTCAGAGTTATTTGATTAAAAAAAAAATGGAATATATTTTTTAGGTACCTTCGAATATGTAAAATTTTTAATAAAATATAATTTCTTTGTATAATATATGCACTGTATTTTATTTAGATAATATATAAATGCAATTCTATTTGGATATAACTTTTTAAAAAAGCCATGGGAATGGATTTTTGAATACCAAATTATTTATATGATATTAATATTTTTTATTTATCATCTCAAAAGAAAAAAAAAATCTATGTAATAGAATAAAACAAAAATTTTTTACTTTAAATATAAGACATTCCCATAAGATACAAGTTTTTTTTTCAGCATGGAAATTATAATTTTTTGATTCCCCCATCCCACTCGCGGTCCCATAGGACAGAAAAAAAAACATTTTACAGAAGTTCTTTAATAATAATACTATTTTACCCTCCGCACCTGATTATGCCACTGTCGCTCCTACACAACATATTTCGGGCTTCTCCCTTCTCACGGGACCTCCACTTCCCTTTCCTTTATATGAATAAATTACCAAATAAATTTTTATTTTTCATAAGGACCCCTTCCCAATTTTTTTTTTGAATGAAATTTGAAAGTTTTGTAAATTAAGAAAAATAAAGATCCAAGATCAAATTTAAAAAATCTTTACCATATATTATAATTTGTTTTTTAAAGGAAAAATTTTTCTTTAAATTGTTTTGATTTTTGTTTCTGGGTTTTTTTTCCTTTCGCTACTGTTTATAAGAGTTGATTAGGCGAGCTGATAAAGGAGTTTTTTAATCCTTTAGTGAAGAGAAGTTAAGTTGAAATCTACCTCATGATAAAAAAAATTTCAACTCGCAATGATGCCTGAGGAATAAAATGGGAATCGCCCTCGTTATAAGTTACTGCCAAGGCTCAGTTTCTGACTGAAGATGAAGTTTTATAATAAATAAATAAGGATTTCGATATATTTCCATTTTATTCAAAGTTAAAATTTTTCATCGTTATTTTGAAATTATTGTGATGAAAAGATATTCATAGACCGCCCCCATTCCCTAGCAACAGGGGCGGATTTTGCATTTGACGTCTCCCCCCCCCCCCCTTTCAACCACCCTAACACGCCGTTGGACGATTGATTACTTATACTTTTTCAACATAAAAAACTTTCGTTAGATTTATAAGTCTAAGGTAAGGGGCTTGTGTTAAATTTATACGTATATATAAATAAGCAATTTTTTCCCATATGTTGCCGCCCCTAAAATTTTCCGCCCCCAGGCGCGCTCTTAAGTAAAATGATATCAATTTTGTATAGAAAATTTTGAAGGGGCGGCAAATTAAATTTTGCCCCCCTAGTATCGGCCCTGGCTCTGAGTCGCATAACGAATTACCACAGCTTTGACACTACTCCAAGAAGACATGGACATGACCACTCGATGTTACTACTCCAAGAAGCTGTGGATAATAGTTTGTGAGTTATTCAAAAGATGGCGTTTGTGTCTTTAACGCTTTGTGTCATTTGGAATTTGCTTTCTCTTTGATCAATCAGTGAATGAAGTTAGCAGCACTTTTTCGTCGACAGCAAAAGCAGCAGCAATCAACTGAACATATATCAGTAACTGAATTTTATTTGGTAATTTTTATATCTTTCCCAGTTTCTTTATTAGAAAAAAAAACAACAAAAACATTTTCATCTGAAATCTTTCCATTTGAATTTATAATTACTATGTTTTTCTGAATCTTCACTAAATTAAATATCCAAATTAGTAAGTATTCATTTCTTATATAATTAAATTTTTTGTTCTAAATATGTTTTTTACTTTATAATTTTCTGACGTAGCCTATTTCTTAACATACAACCTATATTCATTTAACATTTTGAATATTTAAATGATTCATCACCTAATTACGTCAGTTCTAAAATAACTATGTCAATTCAGTTATTGACCGTTAATATTTTATTGTTTTTTTAGATTTTGATCCACTATCGAATGAAGTTGGTAAATTCAAATTCAATTTGATTTCAGTAGGAATAAAAGCATAAAAGAATATCCATTTCACCGTATTTGGACATCTTTTCACCATGGATGGTTATGTGCCAGATTTTGATAATAAAGATGAGGAAATACTTTTTTGGAAAGACCTTGCTAGTCAATGTCAACAAGAGTAAGTATGCAAATTTAAATTCTATTATTGAAGAATCAGTAAATTTTATTATTTCATTTGTATTATATATTCAAATGTCAATTAAATTTTACAATTTTTATTATTTTTTCTATGATTGTTTTTAAAATCAACAATACAAAAATTTTCTTTGATCGCTTTTTACAGCCCACTTCTTCTAGTAACCTTTTTAAAAATATCAATGTTAAGTCACATATCCTAATCAATATTATGGTATTCCATTTATAATCATTGTGACTAAGCTTTCCTATATATACCACACTATGATACATACATGTTTTGTCATGAATTTTATTCAACTATTCTATAAAATGTAATATAAAAAAGTTTCACTTTAATATTTCAAATCCTTACAATAGACACCACTAATCTTGAAATCAACTCAGGAATGTGAATTATTCAATTTGAATTTTCACTTTATCAAAACAATCTAGTATTCCTAACTCTAATTAAAATATATTTCTTTAGAAATCTTTTTAACTATATACTTTTTTATCTAGGCTAGAAGAAGTAAAAGAAGAGATGCGACAAAAAGAACGTGAAGCAGAAGAATTTCAAGAAAGTTCACATCAATTGGAAAAAGAATATGAAACTTCATTAGAACAATCCGAACACACAATTCGAGAATTGCGAACACGACTTAATAGATTACAATTGGATAATGATTCATTACGGGTAAATAAAATAATAATGATTTATTAAACATGTGAAATTACTTGTATATAATCTCGATATATATGTTTTAAGGAAAAATTAGATCAATTTCAAAAGACAACAAATTCATTACAAGATGAATTAACAGAACATAAATCAAATCAAGATAAGTTGATTAAATACATTCGTGAATTAGAACAAAAAAATGATGATCTTGAAAGGGCCCAAAGGTATTTTGATTTTTTATTAATGTACTTATATTATTACAACTTAATAACTGATATTATGTTTATAGAGTTATTCATGCAACAGTAGGAGATCTTGAATCTAAATTGAACAATCAACTTGAACGTAATGCTTTATTAGAATCTGAGACAGACGAAGCCACTGCTCTTGTTCAAAGGTTAAAAGACGAAAAACGGGGTAAGTAACTGGATTATAAATATATATATATATATATAAATAATTGTGATGATTGCACCGGACATTTAAAAAAAGCAGGGAACTCCATAAAATGAGATTAGTTTTTTTTAGCATTTTGTCTGACTATATTTATAAATATCGGCGATCCGACTTGTGGATTAATTGTCGTTGATCTTTTAATAATGTTGTAGTTGATAAATATTATATTTGCTCAGGGGCCCACATCTTGTGGGTACGTGGATGGCGACCACGAGCTGCCCGAGCTGGGACAGGCAGTCCTTCAGTTCTTTAAATGTCTGTCTTTAAAATAAAACCCCCCCCTCCCCTAAGGAAAAATTTTTATTTAAGGGAGGTTTTTTGAAAAAACCCAAACCCCCCCCTTTTTTTTAACTCCCCATCCTTCCCATATAGATATGTATGTATATTTCTTTCACACAAACTGAGGGTGGGATTGAGGTTGGTTCCTCTTTGGGTGGGGGGGGGGGGGGGGGGTTTTTTTTTTAAGGGAGGAGGAAAAGGTTTTTGGGTGGGGGGGGGGGTTGGGGTGGGGGGGGGGGGGGTGGGTTTTTTTTTTTTTTTTTTTTTAAAAAAAAAAAAAAAAAAAAAAAAAAAAAAAAAAAAAATCTCTTCCTTCCTCTTTTCAACAGGCGTCAGACCGTGCGATGGGCCGGCCTGTTGAATTTCTTCCGGTCGTAAAATGATAGGGTTGGGGGGAAAGGATGAGGTCCGCCGACCCCGCATCGCGGCACAAGGCGAGGAGAAAAGAGAAAGAAGAGTTGATAAATATTATATATGATATATCATTTATAATAGCTTAAAAATATATAAATATAGGCTTATAAGGGATCTCATAATACCGGCTGTTAGACTAGCCTGCCATCTTTTGCAAGAGTGCTGTACTATTTGACCGTTAATTTTAAAAAAAGCATTCTAATATGTAAAATGCTCACGAATTTATATCATTGAAAAATAACGGTAATTTCGGATTAAAGATTCAATATGCCTGCCCTCCTGAATTGCAATCTTTTTCCTTCATAGATCTTTCACAAGAGCTTCGAGTGAGACTTCAACATTTTAAAGTGGACAAAGAAAAACGTTATACAAACATCGATTCAAATAAACTCCAAGTGGAAATGGAGACACAAACGACTGGTTCGCCGCTTAAAAGTAAGCTCAACTCTGCGCTGAATTCTACTCGTTCCTTTGGCAACGTACTCAATTGCTTAAAAAGTCCTAGGCGACGCGATGTTCAGACATCGCCGCCAGCTGCTAAACTCTCCAAGTTTAGATAAACCACTAATTAAGCTAGGTTTTTCATTATTCTTTATTTATTTTTTTATTGAAATTAACTTGTTTTGAAAATAAAATATATATTCTTATTAAACGATAAATTTGATTATTCATTTTGATATTTCGAAATTGTTCTTTTTTTATTCAACTTTTTAGTTATTTAAAAAATATATTTTATTTTTTAATATGGTACAAGTCAATTTAATAAGATCCCAAAATTTATCTTTATTAATATTCAATTAAAATTTTTTTTTAATTTGTTTTATTTTTTTTCCTTTAATAAATAAAACATGTCTTTACTTTTTTTTTTTTTTAATTTTTATTTGTATTTCTGTAATTTGAATTTTAATTTTTAATATTACAATAAAAATTTTTAATTTTTTTCCCCTTTAAAAAAGTTAAATAATTCCCTTATTATCTGATTCACAATTTTTCCTTTTTAAAAAAAACACTTTCCTTCTAATAAAGAATTATATATCTTCATATCATATGTTGATCCATGAAGTAATAATGAAAATCATATAACTGAATATTTATTATTGTGTGAGTTAGTGCCTGTAGATGGGATAAATTTGGAGTTGTGGGAATTCAGCCAAGGAGGCTCAAACCAATGCAACACCAATTCCGAGTTAAGACTTTTCGGCGAAATTTTATTTTGCCATCTTCAGTCCGTTTAAGGCATGTAAAATTATTTAAAAAATTATCTTTCCATTTATTTCTTGTGGCCTTAAGGTTGTTCGGATAGTACATCGTAAGTTATAATAGAATCTAAATTTTTTTTAAATAAAATTAAAAATTTGAATGCCAAAATTCCTTATTATAATTTAGTCGTGACCTATCATAGTTTATAATTGGATTAAGTTAATAATTTAATTACCAAAAATAATAAATGAATGACTTTTGACTCGAGCAGTTTTTCACGTAATATAGAACTGGCAACATTGCATTCATCAACTATCTATTTTAAATCTTAAACGCCTTAAATTTTATTTTATTTAATATATTACAATGTTTAATGCAAATCAGTTTAAAAACAATGAACGATTTGCGAGAAAAAATATTGTAAAATTGAAAAAAAAATGTATCTGACATAGAGATAAGACACTTATGCTATGCGACGTTGCAGGCTGGTCTGACTCTCGATGCTTCCTTATTTTTAAATATTGGCGACTGTCATTTTGGAGAATTTTTTGACTTTCTTGTTAAAATATCTTTAAAAGCGGTCGGCAGAAACTTTTGATTTTATTTTTAACATATTCCTCGGAAGTGAATTAATAAAATGTAAGTTTTTTTGTTTTTGTATCTATTGCAGAGGTGGCTATATAATTCGATATGTGTGCGTTTCGTCGTTATTCCCCATAGGCTACATGTTAAATTTCAATTTTTTAAAAATTAATTACACGATAACCCTGTGTCAGATCTGCTTCAAAATTTTATTTTATACGTATTTGATAGTGATTAATAACATATTAAAAAATTAGCTTTTAATCTACCAAAGTGCTTTAATGTCCGAACAACCTTAAACGACTGAAGATGGAAAAATATAAAATTTCACCGGAAACGTCACAACTGTGAACCCTTGGCTGCATTCTCACAACTCCAAATTTGAATATTTAATTAATTCAAATAGTCGAAAAAGGTATGTACCGCCGAGATTTGGACCATGGATCTGCCGATATGTACAGTGAGCGCCACAATTAAATCCCCACCTGAGAGCTAGAGCCTTAAGTATATGGTATATAGTGAAATAATTTTAATGACCTAAAAGTTAAAATAATATCTAGATGATTTAAACAAGAAGTGGGGTGCAAACATCCCATGGCCCCCGGGAATCGAACCCAGGATCTCCGCCTTTCCGAGGGCATTGGCGTGCTATCCATTGCACCAGACCACCGGACCTCGCCTTAGGCGAGTTATGCGGCTAGTAGGTCGGTGCTGTACATTGCACGAGGTCACGTTCTCCGGTGGCCTGGTGCAATGGATAGCACGCCAATGCCCCGGAAAGGCGGAGATCCTGGGTTCGATTCCCGGGGGCCATGGAATGTTTGGCCTCACCAATAAAAAACACTCACATGTCTTGTTAAATATATCTATGACTAGTTAAGTCCTAATCGAGGTATTTTACTTTCTCGTACCTCTATATATATGTTAATATATAGAGAGAGAAAGTATTGGATTCATGTCAAAAATTCGATGTCGAGATTTTGATGGATCTTCACGTTTTGAGGTCCCCTGAATCCAAAAAAGTGGTTTTCGCGACATGGTCTGTCTGTCTGTGTGTCTGTCTGTGTGTCTGTCTGTGTGTCTGTGAACAAAATATCTCAAGAACGAAAAGTGCTAGGAGGTTGAAATTGTATATTTAAGTTATGCACCCCATGGGACGTGACACGAAGCTTTTGAACAAAATCGACCAAAGAGTACTAGTACTTTACTGATTCACTTTTTCAGTTTTTTTCGATTTTCTCTAAATTTGCTCCAACGATTTTTTTTAAAATTCAAAAATCAATTATTTTTTAGATTCTCTATAAAATGTATATTCTCATTTTGTGATTGAAATCTTCTGAAGACCACTTTACTCTTGTACTCCATAGAAAAGATAGGAGAAATGGTTGCCATGGTATCAAAATATAAATATTTTCCCATACTTATAAATTTTACATCTTGAATTCAATTGTACCCTACTGTCGGAAACTAAATACATGTCGACACAAAAAATCTGGTGTGACAAGCACAGTACACAACTTTCGATTACCGAAGGTAAGAGAAAGTTGTGTGCTGTGCGCCAGTCACACCAGATTTTTGAATACTATTAAGGTTGTTCGGACATTAAAGCACTTTGGTAGATTAAAAGCTAATTTTTTAATATGTTATTAATCACTATCAAATACGTATAAAATAAAATTTTGAAGCAGATCTGACACAGGGTTATCGTGTAATTAATTTTTAAAAAATTGAAATTTAACATGTAGCCTATGGGGAATAACGACGAAATTCACACATATCGAATTATATAGGCATCTGTGCAAATGATACAAAAACAAAAAAACTTACATTTTATTAATTCACTTCCGAGGAATACGTTAAAAATAAAACCAAAAGTTTCTGCCGACCGCTTTTAAAGATATTTTAACAAGAAAGTCAAAAAATTCTCCAAAATGACAGTCGCTAATATTTAAAAATAATGAATTCTCGAGAGTCAGACCAGCCTGGCAACGTCGCATAGCATAAGTGTCTTATCTCTATGTCAGATACATTTTTTTTTTCAATTTTACAATATTTTTTCTCGCAAATCGTCCATTGTGTTTAAACTGATTTGCATTAAACATTGTAATATATTAAATTAAACAAAATTTAAGGCGTTTAAGATTTAAAATAGATAGTTGATGAATGCAATGTTGCCAGTTCTATATTACGTGAAAAACTGCTCGAGTTAAAAGTCATTCATTTATTATTTTTGGTAATTAAATTATTAACTTAATACAATTATAAACTCTGATAGGTCACGACTAAATTATAATAAGGAATTTTGGCATTCAAATTTTTAATTTTATTTAAAAAAAAATTTAGATTCTATTATGACTTACGATGTACTATCCGAACAACCTTAACTTATTCAAATATATAGATCTCGAAAAATATTTAGCTAGATGATTTTATTTTACCTTTTCAAATTTAAAATTATTTCACTATATACCATATAATAAACACACCAACAATATACTTAAGGCTATAGCTCCCAGGTGGGGACTTAATTGTGGGGCTCGCTGTACTCAGCATGCCCGACCGTACTGTGATTCAGTAATAGGGCAATGCTGAGTACAAATCGGCAGATCCCTGGTCCGATTCCTAGCGTTACCTACCTTTTTCGCCTATTTGAATTAATAATATTTAGTTATATAATTTTTCACTATCCTAATTTTTTAAATATTTAGGGTAATTAGTTATATTAATTATTATAACAATAAAATTTTGTAAATTTATATTGTTTTAGGTCTATCTTGAATTCGTTTTTTGTGCCGAGATTTTTTTTTTAAATTTGAAAATTTTTTCCTAGTTTATAGTTTAAAATAAATATAAATAAAGTAAATATATTATATCTTAAAGAAAATAGAATAATTCATAATAAGGATTTTTATCATGTAAAAATTAAATAAGAAAATATGGGTCAATTTAATTGGGAGAAAACTATAAGAAAGATTTAAAGTGCCGACGTTTTAGTTCCGTTTATTGTTGAAAATTGTCTCTGCCGGAACCGAAACGTTGGCACTATATATCCTAAAGAAAACATTCTATTTTTTTTTAAAGGCAATTTTATTTGATACCGGTATTTGTCAAAATTATAATTTGTGAATCAGATTCTGATTAAATAATTCACATGTTTTATTTGTTAATATTAATAAATTCTTAAATTTATCCAGTGGCTTAGCTTATTGGTAAAGCAAAGAAAGGACGATTCTCCTTTTTGGCCTACAGAAAGTAAAAAAATTATGAGGATAAAGATCCGTCCACTCCACGCTATTTTTTTTAAATGCATGAAATTAACAATAATTTTGCATGATATGTTTTTGGTGATGGCTTTTTTTTCTTAAAACTTCGAATTTTTTTTTAGAAAGTTTTTCAATAAAATTGCTTTATAAGTTTTAATTTAACATCAATAAAATCGTTATATGTCATTTATTTAGATTAGTTTTTTATTAGTTCGAATACAATTTGTATTTAATTCGGTTTTCTCTTTTGTCCAATTGAATTCTACATGAATGAGGCTCTAAGGAAACAATTAATCGGTAAGCTTTTTGAAGCGTTTCTTTTATTCTTTTTTAACTTTAAGATTAAAAAAATATTTTCTATGAACAGGAAATCAACTAACGCATCTCTTTTTTGTTGTTTCCTCAATTGCTATTGGCTTTTTATTTATGACCTCTAAACAATTGACATCCTGTACAAGAATGAATTTATTTTTATTCAATTGTATTTGTTGTCCAAAAAAGCCTCTATCTATTTACTATTATACATGTATATATATATTTATAGCCCTCATTAATAATAAATCAGAATAGAAAAATTTGTTTCTATAAAATAATGTTTTTCAGAAAGAAAAACTTGAAAACAAAAAAAATATTTTTTAAACGGATAAATGCTGATGTGAATCTTTTTTTTCAATTTATAAATTAAAATCAGAGGTAAATGATAGTAAGATTTTATTTCTAAAACTTAAGCAATGATTTAAAAAATTTGTCGCTGTGGCTAATATCGCGCCTCCCCATAGACTAGTCTGCGCCTCCCAGTTTGGAAAACGCTGCTTTAAAGTTTATTCAAACACATTGAGGGATTAGCCTTAATAATCCAGTCAATATAACTTTTTCTAGAAAGTATTCCGAAGTTAATGAAATTTTTACAGGTTATTTGGGGGTACTCTTGGATGTCTATCCTAAGTCCTCAGCCTCGAGGACCCTGGGCTAACTTGGAAGGGGAGGGGGTGCGGTTTTTTGCTTATATTTCGTAGTCTGAGCAAATTTTGTATACTATAGTCCAATGCAAAGTTTAGGGCATTAAATTTGCTAAAAGAAGAATTTTTAGACCAAATATTAACCGAGATACGGCCGGTCAAATTTAGACAAAATTTTCTCGAAATGAAAAACTTTGTCTAACTTTGACCGGCCGTATCTCGGTAATATTTGATCTACATATTCATTTTATGTATAAAATTCTAGCAAATCTAATGCCCTACAACTTATTTTAGTACTATAGTGGACAAAATATGCTTAGTTTACGAGATATAAGCGAAAAACTGAAAGAAGTTCAAAATCTCTGAAGTCTAACTAATCCGTATCTCGGTTAATATAGGATCTACAAATTTGTTTTATAAATTGTGTACCAAAATTTAGCAAATTTAATGCACTGCAACTTTGCATAGGACTATAGTAGACAAATTTGCTCAGATTAAGAAATATAAGATAAAAACTGACAAAAGTCGAAAAACTTTCATGTGTTTGCACCCTACTCCCATTAGATGCTATCCTGTTTGGCTGACATCCTCTCTCCCTATGTATTAATCTAAAATTGTTTTCTCATATACTAATGTTGGGAGGCGGCCTTTGGGACATTCATCCTTCATTGGTGCCATTAAGAGCCACAAACAATCCATGTTGCCTATGTATTTAGCTAGCAACATTTTGTCAATTAAAAAATACAAAAAAAAATTTGTATAATTTAATTCAAAAGTGAAAATTTCATAGGTGCACTTTAATTGAACAGCACCACTTAATACATAAAAATTATAGCTTTGAGGCTTTTCCACTTCAAATCACAATGCACTGATTTCAGACTAATTTAATATAAACGTAAGCAAAAAAAGCATATCAAAGTTCTATATAGAATTAAATTAAATCGATCACTTTTTATTTTATTTTTATTTTTTATTTGCTTTATTAGAAAACTTTATTTTTATCAAAATATTTTAATCATATTTATTTTAATTTTCTCCTAATTATTAATGTAATTGATGTTCAGTGTCCGGATTAAACGGCGACGTCGGTACCGGAATTCCGCTCACCGAACCAACCAGGATCAGCGCCATCAATATCGTTGGTGATATTCTCCGAAGAGTCGGCGTAAGTTTCACTCATGCATAAATTATTATTATTATTATTCACATGCATGAAATTTTTTTTTTAACTATTGAAAATATTTTGATTATTATTTGTTTTGAATTTTTTTTTTCTAAATCTCACAAAATTCATTTTTTTTTTCCTATTAGAATTGGGTTAAAAAAATTAAATAAGGATGCTTTTCATTAGATAATATTTGAATTAACACTTAATTTAAATAAAATAACATTATTATTCGGCTTACATTTAGAGTCGGCCAGCTATATATATATATTTTCAATTTTATAAATTTAATTGAAAAGTATTGTTAGTAGGCTATTTATGAGGAAGAATCAGAGATTACCAAATCCAAATTTTCTAGCACTTTTTCTGACTTTGCTCCTTTGGACATTCTACTTAATATTTGTATGTTTTTTTTAAGCCTTCTTCGCCTACATTTTTTCAAGTCTTATTACCGTTTTACGGCGCTATTCGGCAAGAAATTTTAAATCCTCAATTTGAATTGGCTTGTAAAGCAGCCCTTGGCCGGCTTAGAATTTAATTATCGATTCATTTGTGGCCGTTGATATTTAAAATGTGGTGTTTTTGGTTGCAGGCAGTTAAGGATGAATAAAACTTTACTTTCTCTTAATTATATGTGACCGTCCACATGAAAAGATACCAAATCTTCATCGGGATCAAAATTGAGTTTTTGTGCTTTCTATACAGAACACATACTGCTGATCAATTTTATCATTTTTTGTTTGGAAGATATGATTAAAAATTTTGATTATGAAATGACAGCCAAATTTTTTTCTTTAAATATTTTATTGGGCCGACGTTTCGATCTCGAAGAAAAGAGAGAAAGTATTGTGATCATTTTATTTGTTCTTTTAGTCGAGCTCTCATCGCTTTCTTATTCAGGATGAATAAGTTGTCAATATTTATATCTAGATGACATGTATAATAAATATTAAAAATGATGATTTACTTGGTATAAATCAAAAATAATAGCGACGTTCTAATTAGTAAAGTTTTAACTCCATTTTTGTTTATTTTTCAGGAGAGCCAAAAAACACATCATTGTCATTGTTAGAGCCACTGTTAAACACTTTTCGTGCGGCAACTTTTCGAACTGAAAAATTTGAATTACGCTCTTACCCAGTTCAGGGCATAAGGAGAATGATATTTTTCAACCGAAAATACAAAAAAATGATTTTCGAAAAAAAGTGGAGTTAGACACTTTTCTACTGAGAGCGTCGATAGATAGTTGCCTATGTATTTAGTGCCCTTTCTTTTCAAAAGGCTTTGACTATTGCGATACTTTCGACTTAATGTTTTGAGCGATCAGGGCCCGAAAAAAAGCAAAAAAAAAGCTTAATCTCATCCATGACTGTCTGCAATCTTAAACTATTAATTTAAAAAAAAATTCAGAACGAAACAGAAACCCTTGAAAATTTATAAAATAACGGGTGATTCTGTTATCTTTTAATGGCGAATCTAGGATTTTATTACAGACTGGAGAGAGGGATTGATTAATGGTATGTTGGGGTCTGCACTGAGACCTTGGCCTGGGGTACAAGCCCCAGGAGAGAGGTTCATGGGCATCCCACTCAGGGGCATATTTTCGAAGAGGCGGACTAGGCGCGGCAATTTGTGAAAAAAACTTCTTATTTATTTAAAAGTAAATTTAATATAAATACAAACCCCACTGGCATAGTATATCCAGCTGGCTGAAAAATATTTGATGTTGGAAAAGATATGGGTAATCAGACGTCCACAGGCATGTTAGGGTGTTTCTCAGTGTTGGGTGGTTGAGGCCCCCCCCCCCCTCCCCGGGCGGCAATACTCCACTGCTTACTGCGTCAAATGCCTAAATCCGCCCCCTGATCCAACAGGCCTTTGGTTCCTGTATCTGGAGTGAATTATATCGCTATTGTTCCCCCAGAGACGTTCGAATTTTACCTCAGCTTATCCGATAAGCCCAACCACGTTGCCTCCTGGGGAGGGGTATATTCAGTATATTTCCCTGCGTTATCCCTAGTTATCTCCTGAGGCCTATTTTAAAATTTGTCCTTCACCAAATTTCCCTTGTTTATTTGGAATGTTATCAAAAAAATATATTATTCTAAAAAATATTTTTCTAAGTGCCCATATTTACGTAGTACATACACTATTTATTTTTTTGGACAGCATATTTCTTTCCTTAAAATGTTTTATTTCTTTTAACGCCCTTAATTTAATTTTTTTTTTTTTTTTTTTCTTTACAATTATATTTTTAATATTTTTGTTTTTAATTGTTTTAGTTTCTTGTTGTTTTTATTTTGGGGATTTGTTTTTGTAGCTTGAGAAGTGGGTCTGTCAATACTGCTCTCGCTTCAAGTGTATTTGTAATGGTCAATGACCTTTGGCCCCCTTGACCGGGGGGCTCAGCACACCATCGCCTGGAGCGTAGCACCCCTCGAATCCGAGGTCCGTGGTTCATCCTCACATCCCAGCATGCAACCTTTTTCTAATCCTTGATCTCCTTTCCCCTCTATTAACATTAAAAACATAGTCTAATATTTATTAACTAATTTGGTTAAAATTTCTAAAGCTTTTATGATAACACTAAAATATTAATAATAAATAACATAAGCATTTGATAACTTTTGCAAAAGGAAAGTTTCAACATTAACATTCACCTGATAAAAATTTGAATTTTGCTTAACGTTATAACTCACTTAGCTATAATTATATATTTAGAAAAATTATATTTTTTTTATTATAAGCGCTTTTAGTCTTAATCCTAGGACAAGGCTTGGAACCCAAGAAATTATGTTTTATTAGAAGCCTCAGAGATTAAAAAGTTATCTTAAATCTAACAATCAATTTATTCAAAAGATCTTCATAAAATGCTGCCCTCGAATGTCGCTCGATTCATCTTATTTAATTATAATAAATTAATTTCCTCCCCTCCCCTTCCCCCTTCCCTTCAGCAACAAATCTGAGATTTATCTCATTAAATATATTTATAAAATATATTTAATAAAAAGCTTTCTTTAGGAAATGATTAATTAAAAAACACTTTTAGCAATAAATGTTTCTTTTAAATATTATTTTTATATTATTGAATTATCCAAGTCATCTTTATCTTCTAGAGGTTCATTAACACTCGAAGACTCATTTTAAACCCAACTGCCCATTATATCCCAATAAATTATTATTATATTCATTGCATTTAGAAAGCATAATTACTAAAAAAAATAAATAATTATATTTTAATATTTTTAAAATAATTTCACTTTATTTATAAAACCACATTCCCAATTTTATATTTTGACGTGACAACGTCTTACAAATATGTGTCTATAGTGGCATGTTAGAGGGGCTTGCAGAAAAGTTTATTGGCTTGAATAACTCCTCTGTCTTAAGAGGTATAATTATGACAAATATACGGTTAGAAAGAATGAGTTTTCAGCTAAAGATTTCACCATTTATTTTTTTCCTATCATTTTATTTTACCGCGCTGCGGTAAATTAAAATTTGAAAGTTTAAACCCCTGTAGATTCCGAACGGCTAATCAGATCTGACTACATGAGATGTCATTTGGTGCAGAAAGAAAACCTCTAATAGAATAAATAAAAAAATCCCGAGTAATTAACTCCAAAATTGGTTTTTTTCTCGAAAAACCTCATTTCTTAGGCAAAAAAATATCGAAAAATAGCCCTACTTGTGCAACGCATAGCGACTTGACCATAAAAGCTACATTAAAGCTAAATATAGTTTTAGAAAGAGTGGTTCAATACCCCCAGGGCTTTTTTCTTTTTTTGATATGAAGTCATTTTACCGCATGAGAGCACTCGGCGGGATTTCGTTTTTCGAAATTTTAAACCCCTGTAGATTCGAACGGCTAATCAGATCAGACTAAATGAGATGTCATTTAGTGCAGAAAGATAACCTCTAATAGAATAAATAAAAAATCCCGAGTACTTAACTCCAAAATTAATTTTTTTTTCGAAAAACCTCATTTTTTAAGCATAAGTCGCCCTTAATGGATAAAAGTTTGGCCACACCTGTCATATATTGTTTCAATGAAAATGTTTGAACATGTTTATTTATGAAAACAAACTACTAGTAAAAAAAAATAAAAACAATACTTTCTCTCTTTATATTTCAATATAGGTAAGAAAAAAATTTTTTTGAAATCAAGCAAAAGACGTTGTCACGTTAAAGCCACCGGCTGTGTAGAAGACACAGCCAACACCTAATTTTTATTTTCAATTTTCTAAAGATGTCAAATTTTCCACCAGATAAATGCAATGCTTACATTTACTGGTATATTCGTTTGCGTAATTTGCCCAACATTTTCGTTTCCCCTTTCCCAAAAAAAATGTATTTTTTTTTATTTATTATATATATATATATATAATATGTGCATGGGCTTATCCAACTCAAAACGGAAGGAGGGGGGGCAGCTACCCCCCTCCTTCTGGATATGTCCATGGATCTGTGTGTAATATATAATACATTTTTTTTGCCAAATAACTGTTAGATGGTTTATAAATTACGCAAACAAACACTATACAATTTTAATTTATATAATTCTCATTAAATTCTTATTTTAATTTTTTAATTTTCTTTTAGGGTCTCGAGTCAAAACTTACATCTTGCAGAAATGCGAGGGAGAGTCCTCAACCGGGCGATACTAGAGATGCTTTCAGGTAAATATATTTTTGTTAAAATAATGTTATCTTTCAAGTTTTTACAAAAATACTGAACGAAATATTGTTTTTAGTACAAATACTGTTCATAATAATATTTTCCTTTAGAGATGAATAGGACCGCAATCATTTTCGTTATGAATTTTAAATCCTATCCAGGATTTTGTTTTTGGATTGATGGACTTAGGATTTGGCTTGAAATCCAAATTCTCTCTAGGAATGGAATTAAATCCCCTGGAAAAGGATTTAATTTCTAGAGTCAAAATGAATTTCAATCGAATCGGATTTAGGATCGTTATATATTTGTCGAATGTGTATCCAGGAGTCTGATTATTTTTATTAGATTTTGTCCCTTCCTGTTCTCTTTTAAAATTTTTGGATTTTGAAAGACAACTCCCCACCCCCTCCTTTCTCCTCCGAGGGGGGAGGAGGGGGCCCTCACTAATGATCTTATTTTATTTATTTATTTTTTTTTTTAAAGAAGTTTAGGCATTAAAGTTGAAATTTAAAAATTTTTCTTGTTGATTGGTGTCAGTAAGAAGCATTGAGTAATAAAGATAAAAATTTTTATAATTATATACTATTTTAGTTTTAACATTGCGATAAATTAAATAAAATTGATAATAAAATTTTATTTTTACTATTTTAATCAAATTATTCAAATTATAAAATATTTAATGCCCTAGGGGCTCTTACACTTGTGTAATTCGCAGACCCCTTTTTAACTGTAATCATTTTAGGGCACTCTTCAAGCTTTATTTGGGGGGGGGGCCTTGAATCAGTATGAATTACTTGGTGTATATATAATATAAATATAATAATGTTCAAGCCCCCAGACAGGGCGGGGAAGGGGGCTATTATGCGCGGTCCTGGAAATTTGTTTTTTTGGGGTGAGGGCCTAATTTAAATATAAAATTTCAACTTCCTAGCTAAATTCTTTCATGCTTTAAATTGAACACACACAGACAGACAGACAGGCTATGTTGTGAAAATCACTTTTTTTGGATTCAGGGTATCTCAAAACGTGTATATCCATCAGAATCTCGACATCAAATTTTTGAAATGAATCCAATACTTTCTCTCTCTCTCTCTCTCTCTCTATATATATATATATATATATATACATAGGTAAGAGAAAGTAAAAATGGTCTGTTATGCACTTCAGTACAAAATCCTCCAATGCTATATGATAAAATATTTTTTATATCAACGAACTGTTCAGGGAGCGTACAAGTATTACGTAACGCAATTTGGGGGAAGGGGGGTTTTGTAAAACGTTACCATGCGTTACAAGGTCGGAGGGGGGGGTTGAACAACGCGTTACTTAACTGGTATTTTAGCGACTTTCCGATACTTTGCGCAACATAATTGTGACTTTTAGATAAAAATGGCCACTTGAGCTTTACGTAACGACTAGGAGGGGGGGGGGGCAGAAAAATGTTACGGCGCGTTAAATGGGGGGAGGGGAGGTCAAAAATCTTCAAAAATTGCGTTACATAATACTTGTACGCTCCCTCACGTGAAGATCGTAAATGTTTATAACGAGGGCTTACTTATCCACCATGTTTAATAGTTATTTAAAAAATTTAAAAAAAAATTTTTAACTAGTTGTTTCGCGGACTCTTGGTGGTCCGCGGATCACAGTTTGAGAACCACTACTCTAGGTTACTAAATTAATAATAATAAAAAAAAAATGTAATATTAAGATTTATTTATTATATTATAAATATATTAATAACTGGAAAGTAAGTATCATTTATTACAATTCCTTATTCAAAAATAAATTTCATTCAATTTTTTTTTCTTTTCCAGAGGCCGACGAATTCCGCGAGGGGGGGACAGCTTCACCATCAATTCATAGCTACGTTCGTTCATGAATCTCTTGACTCGAGAACAACTAACTAATCTACTTATTTCTTTAAATTATATACTCATTCTTTCATTATTTGTTTTCTCATTATTTAAAAGGAATCCACTAAATTATCACGATAGAGCCTAAAAATCATTCTATTTAAAAAAAAATATATAAAAATATCCTTTTGAATAATTCATTAAAAAAAATTTTATCATCATTCATATCAATTATTTATCCTATTATATATAAATAAATTTAAAAAAAAAAAGAAATAATTTTCCCTTTTAAGTATAATTTTTTATTTCATAGATTAACTTATATAAAACAAATAGATATATATATATTTTTTTTAAAGATATTTATTTCTCTATTTTAATTATTTATAAATATTTATTAAGAATTATTTTTTAATAACTCAATTCCAATAAAACAGAAAAAATATTTCCTACTTTTTAATCAGCGTGCGGTTTCATTCCTTTTGAGCTTTTTAATAAATTATATAAATAAATATTTATATTAATATAAAGCTGAAATATACACATACATTTATTTTGAAATTTTGTATCTTTAAAAATAATAGTGGCTTAATGATATATTAATTTGATATTTTGATTTAAAATTTGTTCATTACTTGAATTGTTTTTATATTAGAAATCTCTAAATATATACTATATAAAATATAATAATTTTAAAAAGTGACCTTTCATGTGGAAATTAAAAAAAAATGAGTAATATTTATCATTCAATATTGATGTATTTATTATTAGATTAAATAATTCAATAGTTCGCTGTTTGAAAAAATTAAATTATCTTAAACCATTCATCCATTTGTATTATTTTTTATTTATCTTTAAAATATTATTTCTTTAATATTGTTATAATTAAGGCTCGATGATGATGGAGTCATGAAAAAAAGAAGACGAATGCAGTCAAATATTCTTTTATTTTAATTCTCGCCCTCACGGCTGATGTTTCGGCCGAGGTCTAGGCCATCTTCAGAGCCAGCTGGCAATAATCAAAAAGTGTAGAAATTTGCAACAACAGCGACAACATTTAGCATGTTGTCCGCTCACATCAAAACGTAGAGAATGTTGCCGCTGTTGTTGCAAATTTCCACAATAATCATTGCTAGCCGGCTCTGAAGATGGCCTAGATTGCGGGCCGAAATGTCAGCCGTAAAATAAAAGAATATTTGGCTGCATTCGTCTTATTTTTTTCATGACTACATCATCACCACAGGTCTTTATCGATTGAACCATTAGAGCTCGGATCGATATGCACCAAAAAACCACGAAATATGCACAAAAAATATGCCCGAGCTGAGGCATTGCTTACTCTTCTTGCCTTTTTTCCCTTATCAACCTTCAGACTGTGGCGAGAGTCGGTTTGCCTTTTCTCTCGGTCTCATTAAAAATAAAAATGTCGACCACTCTTAGGGATATCCAATAGAGAATGAAAAGAAGAAAAGCGAATAGAGCTTAAGGTCTTTATTGACGATCGACTGTTGCGTTTCAAAGCGCGAAATTACCACAGTGTATATAAGTGGAGACAAGTATGCAAGACTATTATTAAAATAAATAAACTTATTATTTGGTCCTGAAACTCGCCCAGGGGCCCACATCTTGTGGGTACGTGGATGGCAACCACGAGCTACCCGAGCTGGGACAGACAGTTTTTCTGTTCTTTGTATGTCTGTCTCTTCCTTCTAAATTTTCAACAGGCGTCAGACCGTGCGACGGGCCGGCCTGTTCTATCCTTCCCGGTCGCAAAAACTCATTGATAGGGGGAAATGGAGGGAAAGAGTGAGAACCGCCGACCCCACACTGCGGAAATAAGGCAAGGATAGAAGAAGATTTTGTCCTGAAACAGTAATTATTTTATTTTTACAGACTCGACAAAAGACAAATATATACAGCAGAGTCAGAACTAGGATATTTGTTAAGGATGCAAAAGTTAATTCGCCGCCTCCTCCCTTCGCCTGCGCCGTCACTCTAACTAAGCCAAATTGATTTTAAAATTTTAATCTTTCTTTAAATTTGAGTCTAAAATTTTCTCGCCCCTAAGATTTTGCCGCCAAGAGCCTGGTATCACGGGACTAATAATTGGTTAATTTCTTGGATACCGTTGCAAAAATCCACACTTTTTCATTATTGCCAGCCAGCTCTGAAGATGGCCTAGACCTCGAGCCGAAACGTCAGCCGTTCTGGCGAGAATTGAAATAAAAGAATATTTGGCTGCAATCGTCTTGTTTTTTTCCTGACTCCATCATCATTATGCTTACAGCCACAGATCATTATCGATAATTTCATTTCGTTTTTGTGAACCACTTACTATTTTGCCGCCCCCTGATAAATGCCACCCGAGGCACATGTCCACACTGCTCTCCCTCCAAGGGCGGATCCAGAATAAATTCGCTTATTTAAAGACGCATTCTGTACTTGTTTGCCAGAATATGAATACAAATCAAATTTTTAAGTATTAATATTTAAAATTTTACATTAAAAATAATTTTTTTGCAAAAAAAAAGTATTTTTTTTTAATCTCGGGGGGGGGGGGGTGGCGAGAATTGAAATAAAAGAATATTTGGCTGCAATCGTCTTGTTTTTTTCCTGACTCCATCATCATTATGCCTACAGCCACAGATCATTATCGATAAATGCCCCCTGATAAATGCCACCCGAGGCACATGTCCACACTGCTCTCCCTCCAAGGGCGGATCCAGAATAAATTCGCTTATTTAAAGACGCATTCTGTACTTGTTTGCCAGAATATGAATACAAATCAAATTTTTAAGTATTAATATTTAAAATTTTACATTAAAAATAATTTTTTTTGCAAAAAAAAGTATTTTTTTTTAAATCTCGGGGGGGGGGGGGGGGGTAATTACCCTTTTACCCCCCCCCCCTCCTTGTATCCGCCCTTGTCTCCCTCCCTAGATCCGGCCCTGTATACAGATATAATTGAGAAAGGATATGTAAAAGCAGGCAGCCAGAAATAAAAACGCTCTCAATTCCTTTTGAATGTCCAGACGTTTCGGGCAGAATTTATTCGCCCATCCTCAGTGAACTATTCTAGTGGGTCTGGACATTCAAAGGGAATGGAGAGCGTTTTTATTTCTGGCTGCCTGCTTTTACACATCCTTCCTCAATATATTTCCAGCCAATAAATATTATTATACAGATATAATTGCCAAAGAGTTGTGTATTCGATATATTAAAACACAAAATACGGGCGGGCTTTGTTTGAAGGAATAGGAACAGCCACCGTTGGTTTTATTAATCTGCCTTTAAAAAAAATATTTTCAATAAGTTTTTTCATTTAATATATAGACTATTAATTATGTTTTCAAAATATTCCACATAGATCAACATATGATTTATTTTTATTTTTTTTTTTGCTTTATGTCCTGGCACGATTATTTTTTTTTTTTATAATTATTAGTACGGAACACTATATGTCATTCTAAAGGCTAAAATGATAAAATATCACTTAAATATTGTGCATGGCATTGAAAACAAACCATTAATAGAACAACGCATAATAGATAATATTAATGCATAAGATAAAAAAAAAATTATCGCCTGGGCAGTCTAAAGTCACGTGTCAACTTGTGCAACCTAAAGAACTCAAGTAAAAAAAAACGAGCAACTAGCTGCATGACCCGCCTATGCCTCTCCTTTAATTTTCTGTAATCTTTAGTAGATCCTCTTTGAATATATTGTAAATATTCGAGTGTCCGTCACGATCTGTATGAGCGTTGAAATTTCGAATTACATGATTCTATCTCTTATGGTTTCTAAGATAATTTGGTCGGATGTAAAAACTTTCTTTTTCTTATAATTTACTTACAAATAGATAAATTTGTCCAAAAGATATTTAATTAATTGTTTAAACTTATATACTCGTAGATATAATTTGAAATCTTTTATTTAGAATAATATAAATTTTAAGAAAAATCAGAGTCCCCCCATCCTCAAAATGACGCCACTGGATATTATATAGAGCAGTGGTGCGCAACCTATCTTCATTTGCGACCCCCATTTTTTTGAAAAAATTTATCGCGACCCTTGAGTAGACAGTAGAGATTTTTTTAAATCATCAACACAGTTAAAAATGATTGACATCACACCAGGCTTACGAGCGCGATATATTTTTTATTGTCATATAAAGTTCTTTTGGACAAATTTATCTATTTGTAAATAAATTATAAGAAAAAGAAAGTTTTTACATCCGACCAAATTATCTTAGAAACTAGAGATAGAATCATGTAATTCGAAAATTCAATGCTCATATAGATCGTGACGGACACTCGAATATTTACAATATATTCAAAGAGGATCTACTAAAGATTACAGAAAATTAAAGGAGAGGCATAGGCGGGTCATGCAGCTAGTTGCTCGTTTTTTTTTACTTGAGTTCTTTAGGTTGCACAAGTTGACACGTGACTTTAGACTGCCCAGGCTATAATTTTTTTTGGCGACCCTGAAAATTTTCTTCGACTCACGGGTTGCGCACCACTGATATAGAGAACTGAAGATAGACAATTATAGATATAGATTTTTCATTTAAAATTTTACTTTTAATGTAAATTTGACTATCTCCAAAGATGCCATGGCATGAATATCTCCAAAATGACAAAATGGTGGTTTATAACTATATTCCACCAAGCCCTTCAAATAATAAAAACACTAAAAACGTCCGATATATTCCATAGTAAGAATAAGATTAACCAACGCCGTTTTGGCTTCACTTTCTTCAAAATGTTGGAGGACTTCCAAAGCTCTCTGGCTATGCTCGTTATGTAATTTTTCAGTCAAGCCAATTCCATTTCCTGTGCTTACTTTTTCATGAACCTAAAAATACAAAAAATATAATTTAAAATAAGAAATTACATATATATTGTAATATTTAAGATAATTATATTCACCGCTAAGGAACTTGATATAATTCAATATTTATTAATTCAAATACCCGACAACCCCCACCACTAGACCACAACACAGCATTTGGGTATTTGAATTCTCTCAGAAAGCAATTTTAGTTATCACCGAGATCAAATTGGTGGACCGTGCTTCAACTCCCGGCGGCACACCCTTTTGTCGGGTATTTGAATTATATAATTTAAAATGTTTGGGACTGTGAAATAGCAATAGAAGAAGAAAGAAATAATTTCCTGATCATCCCTATAAAGAACAAAATTTTTTTGTAAATTTTGTTGAAAAGTTCATATAGTAGCAGTCAGGGATATGCAGCAAAGCAAAAATTTGTGAGTTTATTTCTTATGAGCTGAATTTTTTGATGTCCATCAGACAATCAGGGGGGATGTCAATTAGTGTGATGTGGAGGCAGGGCCGGATCTAGAGGGGGGCAGTGGGTGCGTGTGCCCCGGGCGGCAGATATCAGGGGGGGGGGGGCGGCAATTAAAGAAAGATTTACTAAAAAAAGGTAAAATAATATGAATTTTGTATAGAAAATTTTAAGGAGGGGGCGGCAAATTAAATTTTGCCCCCAAAAAAATCTCTAGTTCCGGCCCTGTGTGGAGGACAGCAGCCAGGTTGTTTAAAGGAGTCTGTTTTAGAGAGGCTACCTACATAGCTGCTGTCTTCCACATCACACTAATTAAAAAAAAATAAGTTCTATTACCTTTTTAAAATCGACGTTGTCTACTGATTCCGCTCCTTTTTCTATTTCCGTAAAAAGCGAAGGATCTTGACGCAGATGAAAAAGTACTGGAGCGGAAGTTAGATTGAAAGTTGTTCCTTGCTGATATTTACTCTCAAGAAATGGAAGTAAATCCATATATGACTAAAAAAAAGTTTTAAATTTGATGTTAATTGCTCAGACATTTGGTCAACACAATCATGAATTCTTTTCAAATACCTGCCAGGCCAAAGCATAATGTTTTCCAAATTTATATCCTTGTTGTTGGAGTTCTTCACTGTAGCCAGCCAACATTAAGACCAATAAACACGCATTGCCTAATAAACTTTCGGGTCCAAAATTTCTTTTTTCCCATTCTTGAACAACATCAGGATTATCTGACGTAGATGGAAGGGGCATGTTTTGTTTATCTCTTCTACCAATAAATTCACTTTGGTTTAAATATCCTAAAGTAAGACTCATGAGTTCTAAAATCTAAAATTAAAAATAAATTATGTCCTTAACACTTTTATTTTGCTGAACTGAGAAAAATAAATTGAAGAAGCTACTTTGGCGTAAATAAACTTAGAAATCGTCTGGTTTTATTTCCGGGGCAGAAAAAAGCTTTTTGATCCCACGAATTAGCCAAGCTAAGACTGGCTATTTTCTATTTCCTCTTTGCCAGTCTTTCTTTCTCTTTATTAGAGAGGGGAGAGGTCGGTTTGATTTTTTTGGTTTGTCACATCTTTAAAAGTCGTGTTTCGTTCTTCGAAGTACACGAAGAAAAAAATTAAAAAATTTTTAAATAGAAAAATGTTTGACCTGAAATTCTTCATAAGGCAAGACAAATAACAATACTTTCCAATTGACAAATTCTGAATTTTTTAAAAATGTTTTATTCTTTCCCCTTTTGAAAATTTGGGGATCCGAGTAATTTTTCTAGACTCTCCATTAAAGTGCAAAATTTCGTTTCAAGATTCCATCAGGAAGTTGGAGCTAGTCAAGGGCGGATCCAGAGGTGTGACTCGTCGCACAGCACACTATTTTTTTTTAATTTCGGTAATTTAAAGCGCATTCTGTATTTGTTTGCCAGAATATAAATACACATCAAATTTTTAAGTATTAATATTTTTACATTAAAAATAAATTTTTTTGCGAAAAAAAGGTAATTACCTTCTTTACCCCCCCCTTGTATCCTCCCTTGGAGCTAGTCAAGCGTGACCGACAGACGGACATTCCGCTATTTTATATGCTTATATAGAAGATATATACAGTAGATATTGGTTAAGAATGAAAAAACCTTATTACCTTTTGATTCTTTGTTTTAGCCATTTCAATTAGACCATTGGAGAGAAGTATATCACCAATAAGGAGAGAAATTTTATTGCCAAATATCATATCATCCTTTAGTGATTGTTCCATATATTCGTCAGGTTTTATAGTAACGAGACCTCTATGTAATAAATACCCAGTTCGTATCAATTCTGTTGTTTTGGACACCTCAGTTTGTCTATAAAAAAAAAAAAAAAAAATTAAAGAAGAAAAGTGCAAGAAATTAAAAAACAAATAAGTAAAATATAGGTTTATAAGGTAAACTTTTTCATTTGAATTTAATAAATGCTTCGAAAGCCCATCACTTCTTGAGCCATCGTGACCTTAAGGCCATTATTATTACTTTAAATGTTAACGAATGTGTTTATTAAAGCTTTTGTGGTTTGAATCAGGGGCGTATATAAGGGGGGCCGAGGCCCCCCCCCCCCGAAATTTCCCAAACACATATTCAGTTTTAATTAAAAGATCTGTTTCAAGTGGAATAAATACATATATACCGGCAGTATGGAAATTTTTGGAAAAGATCATTAAATAAAAATCTGGTGTGACTGGCGCACAGCACACAACTTTCTCTTACCTTCGGTAATCGAAAGTTGTGTACTGTGCTTGTCACACCAGATTTTTTGTGTCGACATGTATTTAGTTCCCGACAGTACGGAACATCGAATTCAAGATGTAAAATTTATAAGTATGGGAAAATATTTATATTTTGTTACCATGGCAACCATTTCTCATATCTTCCCTATGGAGATACAAGAGTAAAGTGGTCTTCAGAAGATTTCAATCCCAAAATGAGAATATACATTTTAAAGAGAATCTAAAAAATAATTGATTTTTGAATTAAAAAAAAAATCGTTGGAGCAAATTTAGAGAAAATCGAAAAAAAACTGAAAAAGTACATCAGTAAAGTACTAGTACTCTTTGGTCGATTTTGATTCAAAAGCTTAGTTGTCACGTCCCATGGGGGTGTTTAACTTAAATATAAAATTTCAACCTCCTAGCTCTTCCTTCATTCTTAAAATATTTTGAACACAGACACACAGCACAGACACTCAGACAGACAGACCATGTCGCGAAAACCACTTTTTTGGATTCAGGGGACCTCAAAACGTGAAGATCCATCAAAATCTCGACATCGAATTTTTGACATGAATCCAATACTTTCTCTCTATATATTAATATATTACATATATACATAGGTAAGAGAAAGTAAAAAAAAAATGTTCCGCAAAAAATTTCGTGTAAAAAAAATTTAGTTTCTTAAAAAAAAAAATTTCCCGCAGAAAAATTTTTGAGTTGAGGCCTCCCGAAAAATTTCTATATACGCCCCCTGGTTTGAATTATTATTATTAGAGAAATTTTTAATTATATACCACATTTTTGTATTAATAATAGTTCACTTGAGTCGGAGCAAGCGCAAGAATAATAATTTTTTAGCTCCCTGTTGATCTTTCAAAATTTTTCAGTTTTAATTAAAGGATCTGTTTCAAGTAGAATAAATACATATATTATACCGGCAATATACAAATTTTTGGAAAAGATCATTAAATAAAAAGAAATAATACATTTTTAGCAGGGCAGCCAGCGGAAATAAAAATCTATATTATTTCGTCGACGTTTCGGGAAAGCATCGCTCCCATCTTCAGGACGAATTAATTGTTGAATAATAGATGAATAGTTTTATGTGGTATACACAGGCCCGGTCTGGCTTCATTGGTGGCCCTCGGCTAGACGATGATTTGAGCCCCCCCCCCCCCCGCCGGAAATAAAACGAGGACACCATGTCCTCTCACGGCAAAATAGTTAGCCTATGTTTGCTGCATGCGGCTAACGTGGTTTTAAATAGTTTTAATTTTTTTTATAATTTGGTTGAAATGAATAATTTTGCTAAATATTTTACAATGCAATTTAAAGGTCTTATCTTAGCAATATTATTTGCTAACCTTTAAATGACATTGAATATAAACAATCCAGAGGCTAAAATGATTGAAATATTTGATCTTTATATCAGCACAAAATTTAAATTTATTAATAATTGTAACTACTTGAAAGACCAATATTAATTGCAGTACTACTTAAGAATGGTTGGCTAAAACAGAACGATAGTTCAATGAAAGGCCAACTACGAACATGACAATAAAAAACACAATGCAAAAAAAAAACGCTGCATTACATTAAGCAAAACTTTAATGCAACACCCTAGTATACATTAGGGTCCGACCGAAACAAGATTTTCAGCCGAAACCGAAACTTGTATTTTCTATAAAAAATTCATATCATTTTACTTTTTTTTTTTTTTTTTTTTTTTTTTTTTTTTTTTTGAAATTTTTTCTCCCTGCAGGAAATTTTTTTCCCCTCCCGTGAATATCATTTTACCTTTTTTTAGGGAGACTAAATTTTTACCGCACCTTTTCCGCTTTTGCAATCATTTGACCTTTTTTTTGCATACGAGTCTCATCCCATCTTTTCAGACTCAGGTTTCGGCTACTTTTTGGCCGAAACTGAAACTACGGCCGAAACCAGGATTTTTGGCCGAAACCGAATATTCGGTCGGTTCCTAGTATACATTGATGCTAAAATATGGCCTAATGTAATAGAAGTATAAACATAAATCATTAATATATAAAGAAGTTAAAAATAAAAATTTTAAATTTTTTGTTAAGAATATCAACAAAAACGACAAAAATTGTTTTTGCAAGATTATGTCGCTGTAAAACAGTAAAACAAAAAAATGTTAATAATGAAAAAACCTTTGTTTACTTGTATTTTTTTTGGCTTTTGGAGGCCTCCTTGAACCGGAGGCCCTCGGCGATCGCCGACCAGCCAGACCTGGCCTGGGTATAACACAACGAAAAAAATAACATATATTGTGCATAATAATTTATAAGCTTAAAGCTGTAGAGGTGTGTAAATAGCTTTAAGCTAGACAATCAGCATAATATACAACTTATAAATTATTATGTACAATATATGTTATTTTTTTCGTTGTGTATAACATATAAACTATTCATCTGTTATTCAACAATTAAATTGTCCTGAAGATAGGAGCGATGCGTTCCCGAAACGTCGACCAAATAATAAAAAGATTTTTATTTCCGCTGGCTGCCCTGCTCATAGAGTTCCTTTATTCAATCATCACCACAGCCAAATAATACTTTTTTCAAGACTTCATCTGCTTGATCTTCATCCATAGGACCAGCAAAGCCTGCTGTTCTGGAGAGTAATAAAACAATAAGATCCCAGTTTTGCATAATATACTGATCATTGAAGACTAAATCTCTAAAAGAAAAACAAAACATCAATAAACTATTAATTGAAGAGCTAAAAAAAAAAGTTAAATCTCAGGAACCTTTTTACAATATGGAAAAGGATTTGTACCAAGAGGTTAAAATCCTTGTAAATAAAAGTTGAATTTCAATTTAAGGTTTATAATCTCACATCACAAAAAGGTGAATCTGGGAAACAAGCGAAAGAGAAGGAATATTTTAAATTTTAATATTTACTTTGCGATACTCAGAATTGGATGTTTCGATCCGATAAATTTATTCTTAAGTAAACTTAAATTGTTAATTAAATTTTCTTCCGAGAAAAACCCGAAAAAATGGATTTGTGTAATCTACAATCTTTTCAGCCTCTGCTAGAGCTTTTTTCCTTTCCATTCTATGGTTCGGTAAAGTTTGCTCAATCGTTGAAAGATATTTGACCTCGATTTGTAAAATATTAGCTTTTTGTAAAAGGTAAGAAGAACATCCTCCTCCTCTATGAATTATTGTAAAAAAATATCTAGTAAATGCCATTATAGTGAACAAAAGGGTAAGAAGAGAAGGAATGTTTGCTTAGCCTACTCAAGACCGAGCACAAACTTGTTTTTTCTATTTCTAATCTAATCGAATAAGGTAGTGAATAATTAAATAACTAATAAAAATAACTAGAAAAAAATATATAGTCATTACGTAGTAAAAAATATTTTGGAACTTTATCTACAGTCAGTGGTGGATCCAGAGGAGTTTCTCGGAGGGGGGTAATCTGGTGTGACTGGTCGCACAGCACACAATTTTTTCTTATTATCGGTAATTTAAAGGTGCATTCTGTAGTTGTTTACCAGAATTTATATACAAATCAAATTTTTGAGTATTAATTTGTAAAATTTTATATTAAAAACACAATTTTTTTCCCAAAAAAATATATTTTCTCAAATCTCAGGGGGGTAATTACCCCCTTTACCCCCCCCCCTTGTATCCGCCCTTGTCTACAGTTAATAATAAGTTTATTGTTATTTTGAACATTTAGGAGGTTATGTTATATAATCACTTTGAAAATAAATATATAAAGATAAGGTGACGGATTAAAGAAAAATAAAAATAAAAAAATATTTGGATGAATGATTGATTTATTGAAAAATGAAAAAAAATTATTATTATTATTATTATTTTTTTTTTTTTTTTAAACATTCACACTTTTTTTTCTCATTCACATTCACACAGTCTTTTCGGCAACTTAGGCCATTTAAGACTTTAAACAATACCCGTTATTGATTAATGTACATATTGGGGGTTCAGGAATTCTTATTTAAGCCATTTGGTATCCAAATTAAATAAAATTAGAATAGATTCAAGGCTTTGCTCTCATGCTCTCTTGTGGGTAATGATTATTTAAATATACATACGACCAAATACACATGTACTGTATTATAACTAATTTGACTACATCTGTTTTGTATGTTAATAATATAAAATATACTCTTGGAGGGCTGAAGTTGATCATAGCCGAAACGTTCCGAAATAAAGAGTGTTAACAAAAACAGATGCTTTTTATTATTGGCTGCATCCTCTTTTTGTATCATTAATCCAATTGTATAACAGCCACAATTTGTTATAAACTTAAATAAAATTATCAGACTGCCTGGGATCCGAACCCGCGACGTTCGGTATAGAAGGTGGACACGCTACCAACTACTCCCCCGTGGGCAAGAAAAAAATTACGTTTGTAAGAATATTTTTAATATAAATAAAATATTATAAATATTAGGTTTGATATTGATGAAATGGTGGGTCACCGGCTTCGCAACAATAACCATGGGGGTAACAATTTCCATTTGTTTCTTGTATTATTTTTTTTTTTATTAAAAAAACATTTACACTTTTTTCTCATTCACAGTCACATGCACACAGTCTTTTCGGCAACTTAGGCCATTTAAGACTTTAAACAATACTGTTTTTTTTTTTTTTTTTTTTTTTTTTAACTTAATTAAATGGCCGTCGGAAAACCCATTTGGCCAGTGGCAAAGTAAGTGTGTTTCAGATATAGAAACCGGAGAAAAAAAAAATTTTTAACCGGGGCATATATCTGACTACTTATTCTCTTATTCTCCGAGATCCTTATACACTGGTTCACAAATTGTAAATGTGACCAGCAGTGGCGTATTCAGGGGGGGGGGGGGGCCAGGGGGCCGGGCCCCCCCCCCAAAGCCTTCTCCAAAACAAAAAAATACCTATTGTTTTCCCTAATGATTTTTTTTTTTTTAAATAATTATTTTATTAACTCTCCTAAATTCTAAAATCTAAAAAAAAACTTTTAAATAATTGAAAAAATCTCTAATATTTACGAATTTTGTATTAAAATTATTTTTTATTTCAAAGAAAAAAAAAAGTTCTTTTTTATTTATAATTATTATATTATCTAAAAAAATTTCTCCACTTTAAGTTTCTTGGAAAGGGAGGGGGGGGGGGGGGTTCAAAACTTTTGGGCCCCCCCCAAGCAGAAATCCTGGCTACGCTACTGGTGACCAGCGATTCTGGTCTCGGTAAACTCGTATGTTTAATATATCTATTGTGGGGTCCAGGGATTTCTATTTAAGTATCTTGTATTTAGATCAATAAAAGTGAAATAATATATTCAATTTTACATTATATTTATTTAAAATACTTGAATACATTTTTATTTGTTCATTTCTATATTTGTTATAGCCAGGGCCGCAGACAGGGAAGGGGGCAGGGGGGGCTATATCCCCGAGGCAAATTGAGAATATACATTTTTAAGAGCATCTAAAAAATAAGTGATTTTTGAATTTTAATCAAAATTGTTGGAGCGAATTTTGAGAAAATCGAAAAAAAAAACTGAAAAAGTACATTAGTAAAGAACTAGTACTCTTTACCCGATTTTGTTTAAAAGCTTATTTTCAGGCTTCAGGGGGTGCCTAACCTAAATATAAAATTACAACCTCGTAGGTCTTATCGTTGATGAGATATTTTTAGTAAAAGAATTTGATTTGCGGTTTAACTGTGGTTTATTTGTAAAGATTACAACGTTTCAGCCACTTATTCTGTGGCCTTCTTCAGGTACAATTCAGCTAAGATTATAAAGGTTGTGACATCTGTGACAATCTCAATTGAAATTCTATATTTTGTTCACAGACACAGACACATAGACAGACGATGTCGTGAAAAACACTTTTTTGGATTCAGGGGGCTTCAAAACGTATCTATAGATGTGGATATGAAATACATAGATGTGTATTTCAAGGCTGGTTTTAGTTATTTGGCCACCTGAGTACAATATATATATTAGCGGAGTGTCCGTCCGTATATCTATCACACTCTGTTTGACCATCTTCCCTTTGGAATTTTGAAACGAAATTTTTTAGTCTTGTAGAGGACGTTACGGAGAGCTCAGAAAAAATATTTGGATCTCGATATTCTTAATAAGGGAGGCGCGAAAAATTCCAGAAAATGTAGAATTTGCCCATTGAAAAGCAAGAGTTTTTCTCAAAAAAAAATGAGTCTTAAATGCTTTTACTTTCTCTTACCTCTATATATGATAATATATAGAGAAAGTATTGGATTCATGTCAAAAATTCGATGTCGAGATTTTGACGGATATACACGTTTTGAGTGTGTGTGTCTGTGAATAAAATATCTCAAGAACAAAAAAGAGCTAGGAAATTGAAATTTCATAGTTAATTTTTGGCATCCCTCTGGCACATGACACAAAAAAATCGGCCAAAAGTACTAATACTTTACTGATGTATTGTCCAGATTGTGACATAGCTTTTTCATATATATATATATATATATACTAAACGCAAAGCCCCGCCTTCGGCGGGAGCTTTACTCTAGCCAGGGGGGCTGCGCCCCCCTGGACCCCCCTTGCTCGCCTTCATTGAAAATTGTGGATTTCTATAAAACATATACATATATACATACCGGTACATACAAACATTTTTCCCAATTCATTTTTATAATATATTTTATATATATAGATAGAGATTATTTTAACGGTAAATTATTCATGAACTTAAGATTTTTTGTGAATAATATCCTTTCCGGGACTCTCCCGGTACACAGACAAAAAAATTTACGCCGATATTTTACAATTCAAAATGTAAATAAATAAAAAAATCGTAAACATGGGTAAATATTTATATTTTGTTACCATGGCAACTATTTCTCCTAATTTTTATTTTTTTCTTATTTTAACGGTTAATTACTCATTAACTTATTGTTATTTGTGAAACAAAACCTGTCCGGGACTCTCACAAACATACACAGAAAATTTCATCAAAATCGGTTCAGTCGTTTAGGAGGAGTTCGGTCACATACACACTAGGGTGGTTGCAAGGTATAAGGGGAGAAAATTTTTTTGGCTGTATTTTCGGCGGGAATCTCTTAAAAGTTGACAATTGGTGTAAAAAGTAGATCGTGAAAGTTTGAGCTCGATCGGATAACGATAAGACCTGCCTCATCGGCCCTAAAGTTCATCGATTCCCCTAAATTTGACTATTAACATCTGTAACTCCTAGACGGTTAGTCCAACAAAAAAAGTTCGTCAGTAATTTTTTGAAGAGCATTAAATTTACTAAAAAAAAAGTCCTTTAACATTCTTTAGTAAAACAAATGGTTTTCATGGTATGGGCAAAAAATCGAATATGGTTAAGAGGCACATCACATTGATTTTCAAATAACACTAATAGGGGTAATGAAATTTTTTTTCGAGTTCCGAAATAATTTCATCAGATTCTTAAGTAAAATGACCTCCTGAATCCAAATATGACCTCCGTTTTCCCCTTGCCCGTACCGTTTTTTGGGGGGAGCCCCCTACTTATGTTATTTCCACCTCTTAATCGAAGGGCCATGAATTAAATATGGAGGGATTAAAATGAATTATTTTAGCCTTAATATTTCTTCTGAACGTCAAGAAAAGTGAAAAGTTTAAAAACATTCACGATCGCTAACTTTTTTTCCCGGCCTCTTTATTATTATTTTTTTTTTTGTTCATCTAAATATCTCGCGGCACCCCATAGCCATTCTCGCGGGACCCTTGGGTGCCGGGACACACCGGTTGGGAACCACTGATCTAAAGTATTATCAAAAAAGCAAAAGCAACCTGCTCTTGGTTTAAATACCACAAATGATTTAGAAGTTTAGACAATGCTCCCTTGATATGTCTCCATCAAGTTTTACTAAACTTCAGGGCCGTTGAGGCAGGTCTTAGGGTTATTCGATCACGCTCATCATTTCCCTATCTCACTTTTACATAATTTAGCAACTTTCTAGAGGTTCCCGCCAAAGATATTCGGACATCAATTTCTTGCGACCACCCTAATACAAACGTACAGAAGAATTATATATATAAAGATAAAAGATAGGGGAAAAGCCTTCGAATTAAAGGCATAAAAACCCTCGAGTCCTAACGAGTCCCCGTCGCTATCGCCCTACCTAATTTTGTTTCATTTCATCACTTTATAAGCACCCCCTGCCCCTCGCTGGGTACGCCCATGGATGTGGGGGCGAGGTATTAAATTACCAATGAGTCATTCTAAAAGCAATAAAGCAAAAAATGATAAAATCATATCACATGAATATTGTGCATGACATTGAAATAAAACTATTAGTAAAACACTCGATATAATAATCTTAATATGTAAGATAAAAAAAAAAATTCTGTCGGCTTAGGCAACCTTAAAAAATAAAGCAACAAAGCCTGAGCAACCGACCTACTAGCCGCTTAACTCGCCTAAGGCGGACCCCCGCCTTACCTGAATGTCTGTCACGATCTGACTGTGAGTGTTGAAATTTTGAATTAAGACATTGAGTCTGGTTTTTTACTTTGTATATAAATTTAACGACCTTCAAATAAATAAGATTTGGTGGCTGTGAACGTAATAGATTTTGATAGGGCAGGTTCAGCCAAATAAAAAGCCTTTATATGCTTCTCGACTCCGGAGACGTTTCGAGATATTTTTAATGTCTCATCTTCAGTCCGTCTACAAAATGTACATATAAATAAAAGATTAGTTTTCGATATACAGTAAAAAGTATAAAATCCATTGTAACAAAATAAAAATAAAAAACATACGCTTACATCGAAAATTAGCATAAAGGTAGTCATTAATATACAGCATATGTACATATAAATTTTATATAATGAATACGCCTCGAAGCGTTCATGAGAGGATATATTCTCAATAGTTAAAATTCATTGCTCTCATGCATTTATATATGATTTTTTTAAAAAGTTTATTTCCAGAGCATCGAAAAGTTAATCCCTGTCAAAGTATTAATATAGGCAAAAATAGAACAAATTATTTTCTTCATTTTTTAAATCAAATATAAAATATCTAAGTTTGACATTTCGGTTTTTATTTTTTGACCAAACCAAATGGCTGAAGCCCACAATTCACTACATAAAATTGATAGATAAATTAATTAGTTGTTTGTTTATTTTTATTTTAATTATTAGCGCATGCCTGCCCCTGAGAAGAGAATCGCATCATACACGTTGCCCAGGGTCTCACAATCTGTGTGGAAATTAATGGCTTTACCCCCAAATGTTTTAATATAGCATTTTTCAAGCGTTAGGCGTTTGTCTGTATTTGTTTCTTTGGCTATTATCATTGCATTGTCATAATCGAATGAATGATTGTGTTCTAAGCTGTGAAACGCCAACGCTGTTGATCTTTTTTAATTCTAATGCTATATTTATGTTCCTCCCGACGGATTGAAAATTTACGCCCCGTCTGACCCACGTAAAGGAACCAATGGAAATAAACTTTTTAAAAAATCATATATAAATGCATGAGAGCAATGAATTTTAACTATTGAGAATATATCCTCTCATGAACGCTTCGAGGCGTATTCATTATATAAAATTTATATGTACATATGCTGTATATTAATGACTACCTTTATGCTAATTTTCGATGTAAGCGTATGTTTTTTATTTTTATTTTGTTACAATGGATTTTATACTTTTTACTGTATATCGAAAACTAATCTTTTATTTATATGTACATTTTGTAGACGGACTGAAGATGAGACATTAAAAATATCTCGAAACGTCTCCGGAGTCGAGAAGCATATAAAGGCTTTTTATTTGGCTGAACCTGCCCTATCAAAATCTTTAACGACCTTCTCCAAAGATTACTTTTTTTATATATAAAAGTGGTGGGTTTATATTTTTAATGAAACAATGTATTTATTATTTTTTAAAAAATGTCAAAAATTCATGCTTTTATTTTACCAAACTGAGGAAGATAAATTGCACAGATGATGTTTTGGCGTAAACCAACTTTGAAATCTCCTGGTCTTTTTTTTCACTATAAATATATTTAATATTTCCTTTTAGTGGATTAATTTAAAGACGCTTATGCTTTATAATTTTTTGAACCCTTCATTCAAAAAAACGGTGTCTAAATGCAAAAAAAAAAAAGAAAAAAAATATTTCGATCCCACTTATCTATACCTAGACTTATACTTGGTCTTTGCCAGTCTTTCTAGGGAGCGTGTTTCTCCAATTTGTCGCATCTTTCATAATTAAATTAAATATGATTCTTCAAAGGACACTAACATAGCGAAGACATTAGCTTCTCGTGTAAAGGATATTCAGAGTTGAAGAGAAAATGCTCCGGAGTTAGGACTGTGCATTCATTCACTTATTCCTGACCTCATCACTCATCAAGGCAATTTAATATAGATTAGATATAAAATTTTGGTCCAAAGTAGAATCAAAAACCTTACCGTTTGATTTTTTATTTTAGCCATTTCCATAATAGCATTGGAGAGAAAATGATCGCCAATAAGGAGAGAAATTTTATTACCAAATATCATATCATCCTTTAGTGATTGTTCTATATATTCGCGAGGTTTTATCGTAACAATACCTCTATGTAATAAATACCCAGTTTGTATCAATTCTGTTACCACTTCTTTTTGTCTATTAAAAAAGTCAAAAAAGTAGAAAAAACAGAATTATTAATAAATATATAAAATAAAATAAAATTGAAATTAACAAATGCTTCGAAAGCCTAATATATCTATTACTATTTGGGGAAAGTCGGGTAAGATGGCGAAGTTAATTGACAATTTTATTTCCTAAGATAAATACGAAAAAAATGCATTTTTGTAAAAAAAGTTTTTTTCCGCACAGTCGGCTAAGATGACGAACAGATTCGGAAAAGGTGATAACTGAATTAAACCAAATAGCTTAAATAAAATTCTCGGATTGCCTGGATTCCGAACCTGCGACCCTTGGTATAGAGAGCCAGCATGCTAGCCACTACACCAAGCCTGAGGGCAGGTATTAAGTTTTAATTAAAAGATCAGGGTAAGTACCGGCGATACATAAATTTTTAGGAAAATAAAAGAGGAAACCATCAGATTATTAAATAAAAAGATATTAATACTTATCAAGACTTCATCTGCTTGATCTTCATCCATAGGACCAGCAAAGCCTGCTGTTCTGGAGACTAATAAAACAATAAGATCCCAGTTTTGCATAATATTCTGATCACTGAAGACTAAATCTCTAAAAAGAAAACAAAACATCAATATGCTATTAATTGAAGAGCTAAAAAAAAAAGGTTAAATCTCAGGAACCTGTCTCTATGGAAAAGGATTTGCACCAAGAGGTTCAAAGTCCTTGTAAATAAAAGTTGAATTTCAATTAAGGTTTAAAATCTCACATCGCAAAAAGGTGAATCTGGGAACAAGCGAAAGAGAAGGAATTTTTTAAAATTTTTAATATTTACTTTGCGATACTCAGAATTGGATGTTTCAATCCAATAAATTTATTCTTAATCAAACTTAAATTGTTAATAAAATTTTCTTCCGAGAAAACCCGAAAAAATGGATTTGAGTAATCTACAATCTTTTCAGCATCAGCTAGAGCTTTTCCTTTCCATTCTCCGGCTCGGTAAGTTTGCTCATTCGTTGAAAGATATTTAACCTCGATTCGTAAAATATTTGCTTTTGAAGCCTTGGAAAAAAAAATCTAGTAAATGCCATTATAGTGAACAAAAGGGTAAGAAGAGACTATTTAAAAAAAGACTGGTTTGCAATATTAACTTAGTCAAGACCTTAGTAATTCACCAAAGTCTTATCGTTATATCTCTAATCTATTCAAATAAGGTAGTGATTAAATAAATAATAAATCAACTTATTAGTAGTTCGTTAACTTGACCAGTTGCATTTCATAAGTAAAAAAAAGTAAAAAAGTCAATTGATTCAAAATTTCCCTAGGCTCTGTGTATTTTAAATGTTGACTGCTATGGTTATTTTTCAAAATTTTAATCTCATATTTGGACATTTTATACAAAATAGAGAATCCTAAATGAATATAAAATTTCATAAGAATTGGACAAAATATTTTTAAATATGTAAAAAGTTCCAAAGAGGACCTCCTTTTGAATCGAATTTAACATGCAAATCCCCATAGATTTAAGCACAAATTTTTGCACATATATATTTTTTTTATAAAAACAGGCGAGTGTTTAATGCTTCGTGAGAGTTTCTAAAATAAGGACTGAGGATGGACGAATAAAATTTTGTCCGAAACGTCTCCTTTTCGGCATTTGGCATCCAAAGGGTGTCTTTTTTTGCTCTCTTCCTCCATATATCTTATTTGAATTCATGGCAGCGCCTGGGCATTAGGCAACTAGAAGAGATAAAACGCTTGATTGGAAAGGTAGTTAGCAGGGGCAAAGTCTTCGCCTTATCATTATCTATGCGCTTTACATTAGAAGAAAGTCGAATAGAAGACAACAGCAGGGGGGCTCGGAAAAGGTTCAAAAACAAAATTTCTTTTTTATTAGCCTCTTCTAAAAAAAAAGGGTTGTCCCCACACCTTAAATGAGTTAATCATAAAACTACTCAGAAAAAAATTTAGTTTCTTTAAAAAAAAATTTTCCGCAGAAAAACTTTTGAGTTCAGTCCCCCCCCCCCCCCCCGAAAAAAATTTCTATATACGCGCCTTATATATATATATATAAATTCTGAATAATAATAATAATTCGTATAAAATCTTATATGGCCAAAGATACCCAAAAGACTGTGAGTGTGAATGGGAAAAAAGTGTAGGGCCTATGTTTAAAAATATACCAGTATAGATATCAGTGGCGTAACGTACGCCCCCGCGACGCGGGGGGGCCACGGACCTTGGGGGGCCCACGGGCAAGGCCGGGCTAAAAAACTGTATCTCCTCAGGGCTCCGGTAAAAACAGAAAAATTTAGATAAAAAAAAAAATTAATGAAAATTTGTCTTTGAAAGGGCTTGGGGGCCTCAGGTCTCGGGTAAAAACGGACAAATTTAGATTTAAAAAAAAAATTAATGTAAATTTGGGCCCGGGCCCTCAGGGTTCAGGGATATACTCTATTTTAAAAATATTTTTGGTAAGGTGTAATAATGGGGCCCGAAATAAAGGTTGAGGGGGCCCCAGCTAAAAAACGTTACGCCACTGTATATATATATCGCCGGAAACTAAATCGCCCCTATATGTCAACACAAAAATTCTGGTGACAAGCACTGGACACAACTTTCGAATTCCGAAGGTAAGAGAAATGTGCAAGGTTCTTTTGTATGCTGTCCGACCAGTCACACCAGATTTATTATAATTATATTTTATTTTGCCTCTTTTATGTATATTTTGATAAGTAATTGAACCAACCTTTTTGATTATCATATGACTAAAACAAAATCTGGTGTAAGAGAAAGTAAAAAATAATTTTCCCTTAATAAATATTTCATTAAATTAAAAATTACGTAATTAATATTTTTTTTTCTAATTTTTATTTTTAAATTTTTTTAGGTGTATTTCATCAAGTAATTGAACCAACCTTTATCTGTCAACTCACACGCCGCTGCCATCTGCGACGTTTGCCTTTGCCTCCTTGTCATGTGTGATGCTTATAACATGCATGGATCATGATTCAATCATCTCAATATTAAAGGTATTTATTATTTGTTTTCCATTTCACTCTTATTTATTTTAATTAGAAAATTTTCTATGAATTCTATTTGTTTAATTAATAAATACTATCTTGCCACTAATCGTATACTATTAACATTGAATGTCACTCACTCACTTTAGGTTATGATTCTATTTTATTTTCACTTTATTTCATATTTTCACCAATTTAAAAGTCTTTCTAAATTTATTAACACACCAAAAATTGCATAATTAATTTATTGAATAATAAATTTTAATAGTTATGATTATTTAAATTATTTTCTAAAATAGTTGCATTCTACTCACATTGATTGATTATAATAATTTATCTTTTTTATTAAATTTGGAGTTTAAATTTAATATTCCTCATATTAGATTGCTTGACTCTCATTTTGATCAATTTTTTCAAAATAACGGTCTATTTAATTTTAATTTTTGTTTTATATATATATATATAGAAAAACAAAACTATATTGACTAATTAGAATTCTTTGCCTTTATATTACCAAAATTATCTAATGCAATTAGAAAATTTGTTTTACAGGAATTTCTTTGAACGCCCGGAAGAAACTACTTCTTGAAGTCCCGATTTTAAATAAAAATTTAATGCCATCACCATTTGCTTCTACCTCAACTCGTTTTCTCCTGCTCTATTTGGTGAGTAATCTAATTATTACTAAGTAACCGTCATTGATTAATATACACATATTGGGGGTCCAGGCATTCTTATTTAAGCCATTTGATATCCAAATGCACGCTAACCCCTACACAAAGCCCCGAGGGCCCAGGCAAGAATTAAAATGTAAAATTTATTTGTTCCTCAGAACGAAATATTGGCAAGAGATAAATTTTGTTTTAATTCTCCTGACTGCACCGCATACAAATTCCATAACTTATTCATATTAATAATTATTTCAATTCTCTCATTCTAACACTAATATTTCTTTTCTCTTAATGTATTCAGAATCACATTCTTGGGCCTCCTCCTGGACCAGTGATTCTCACCAAATGTTGATTCAGTCGTGCGAGGAAGAGGATTCTGGCAGAACGGCAGTTCCAGGGTGTGCCATTTACTCTATTAGTTTCGCTCTGGATCGAATCCCATTCTAATTACAACTTGTCGTTCTTCGAGCTCTTATTATCGTCTCTTGCAATTATCATTTGGTGAGTTATTTTTTTATTATATATATATATATATATTAGAGTTGGGAAGAATAAAACCAGCGTTGTCGAACACCTTTACACTTTTATTCAGGCAGACGTTTCGGTAACCATAACGGTTCTGCCTGAATAAAAGTGTAAAGGTGTTCGACAACGCTGGTTTATTCTTCCCAACTCTAATCTCACATACCCAGCATACAACTTAATTTATATATATATATTCCGAAGTAAAAACACCACTCTTGACCAGATCACTGAGACATAATTTTTTTTTGTTTGCAATCATCTTCAGAGCAAAAATATGATTTTGTGCTAAAGATGATAAGATGGGATGCCAGACCTATCTGCAAAATAAAATAATGTGTAAGTAGCTTAGTAACCAAGGAACGCGGGTTCGCATCCCTTCTAATGGGACAATTTATATCAATTTAATTGGCTGCCAATAAATTGAAATTAATAGAGACTAAATGGTCTCCGTTGCCCAAAAAGATTTTAAATAAATAACAAAAAAAGTGATTATTTCCAAAGTAACATATATATATAGGTCATTCCATGCCAATTCGATAAAAAATTTTTCCTGATCCCCGCGGATTTCGCTGAAAATTTTCTATCTTTTTTCTACCCCTTAAAAGACATTTTTGAGAATTTTTTCAAATTTTTACCTAACTAAAAAAAATTTAATGGATTTTTCGAAAAAAACTGCTCTTTTTTTAAAATAACTATAACTTATTCATTTTAATAATTATTGCAATTCTCTCATTCTAACACTAATATTTCTTTTCTTTTATTGTTTTCAGAATCCCATCTGAATCTCCTCTTGGCCCAGTAATTCTCACCAAATGTTGATTCAGTCGTGCGAGGAAGAGGATTCTGGCAGAACGGCAGTTCCAGGGTGTGCCATTTACTCAATTAGTTTCGCTCTGGATCGAATCCCATTCTAATTACAACTTGTCGTTCTTCGAGCTATTATTATCCTCTCTTGCAATTATCATTTGGTGAGTTATTATTTTTCTATTAGGCCTATATATATATGCGAAGATAAGTTTTCTATATATATGCCGAGGCGAAAAATTTTATTTTTACATATTCAATATACATGTATATATATTTTGAAATATATCTTTTAATACTTCCAATATTTAATTATTATAAATTATTTTTTTAAATTAATGTCATTAGTCAAAATGACACCTAGTTTGAGCGTGATGAAGAGGATAATCCTTGTTTTCGAAGACCGTTCTGCATGGCGGTCCACGATTTTAACAAGGATTTATTCTCATCATTACTCTCAGCCCAGAAAGTAATAAATAATTGAATGTCATGGAACGTATTATAAGAATTTATATTAACTCAATTTGGATCAATAATATTCAGTAAAATGAGTGAACACGAGTAGGAGAATAATGTTTTCAAAGACTCGGTGCATGATTTCGTCGTCATGATCGGGACCAAGGACTCGTACTCCTCATCGCGATCCGTTATAATTAGGGCTGCGCAAAATAATTAATCACCGATTATTTCTTTAAAAAATAATCGATTAATGAATTATTTTTCATAATCGATTATTTTCGGGAAATAGGCGTTTTGAAAAGATGTGATGAGACTCGTATGCTAAAAAAAAAGTCAAATGATTTCACGAGAGGGAAAAATGGAAATTTTACCAAAGAAAAAAAAGGCATACTCGATTATTTTTCCCATAATTGATTAGTTTTTTCCATAATCGAACATCCCTAGTTATAATTAAATAAATTAATTTGTATTGGTTCAATTACCTGTTGAGAAAGTTGTATAATTACAAATGAACTACTATTTTAATATTTTTTTCCTTTTTAAACCCCTTTCGGCTGCTGAGGCCATTTAAGGGCCGCAGACAGGGGGCAGGGGGCCTATATCCCCGGGGCCCAGGCCCTCCGACGGGGCCCGGGCCCATTGTGCTCCCGCCTTAAAATTTTAATAAAAAATAATTCTCCTGGTTAAAATTTCAATTAAAAAAAATCATTTTCTTGAAATATTTTTCCTCAGGGGGCCCGGGCCCTTTAAACTCAATATTTTATCTTAAAATTTTAATTAAAAAAAAATCATTTCCTTGAATTTTTTCCCTCCGACGGGGCCCGGGCCCATTGCGCTCCCGCCTTAAAATTCTAATAAAAAATAATTCTCCTGGTTAAAATTTCAATTAAAAAAAATCATTTTCTTGAGATTTTTTTCCTCAGGGGGCCCGGGCCCTTTAAGCTCAATATTTTATCTTAAAATTTCAATTAAAAAAAATCATTTTCTTGAAATTTTTTCCTCAGGGGGCCCGGGCCCTTTAAGCTTAAATCTTGAAATTTCAATTAAAAAAATCATTTCCTTGAAATTTTTTCCCTCAGGGGGCCCGGGCCCTTTAAGCTCAAATCAAGTTTGATCTTTTCACGACTCAGGATAGCTAAAAACGCAGATTTCAGTGGCTAATTTTCAATCCCCCAGATTCCCCCGGAAATCCTCTGTCCGGATCTGGCCTCGATAAATTATTGTAACTCTTTGTTTAGGAAATTTTGAAAAATTTTAAAATAACTTTATTTAAATAAATATTGGCAGTTATGTATAACTATTTCAAAAGTTGTGTCAAAAACTGTGTAAAAAATTGTTGGAATTAAGGCCACAATAGCCTTCTACCTACTAGAAAAAACTTTGTTTTTTTTGGGGGGGGGGAGGGGGGGCCGTTTTAGTAAGTAGCCCCGGGGCCCGTCAAGTCTGTCTGCGGCCCTGGGTATGACTTTATTATATACATTTTTAAATTACATTATACCGATAGCTACCCGGGGACGTTTCACACGCTGGTTGCTCGGGGTCATCAATCCCTTTCGCCGCCCTATTTAATATTTTTAATACTATTACGTTTTTAACCAATTACGGATATAACATGAAAGAGTGTGAGGGTCAGCAAATATATAACATTACGTTTATTTATAATACGAATTTAAATACAACAATGCAACAATGAACTCCAAGGCCTCCTTGTATGTCCATACACTACAACACCTTCCCCTCACAGATCGAGCCGTTGGGGCGCTTGTCGGGTTCTCCGGGATCTCCGGAGCGGTTGATTGTTGTTCGGCCTTGATTGTTGTCGGTTGGCCCCAGTGATCCCCGCTCGGCTCGTGCTCTTGTTCTCTTCTCCTTTCCCTCTTCTTCCGGTCCTCTTCTTTCTTCAGCTTGTATGCCACCATCTTCTTCTTCTTCCTCGGCTTCTGGTCCTTCCTCTTCCCTGTCATCTGGCATATTATCCCATTTAGCCATATTATCTGTTTTAGCAGCCCTCTTTATCTGGTCCACATGCCTTTTATGTAGCGTTCCATTTAATTCTTCAATGTGAATAATTTTTACCTCCCAGGACCTTTATGATCTTCCCTTTGGAATCCATTTTATTTTTTTGTTAAAGATGCGGAACCAAATAACTTCATTTATTTTAAATTTTTGTTCGATCTGGGTATAATCATTATATCTTTCTCTAAGATTTGCCAGGTATTGTGGCACGCTTTCATCTACCGCTTGTTTCGAAAATTAGCATAAAGGTAGTCATTCATATACAGCATATGTACATATAAATTTTATATAATGAATACGCCTCGAAGCGTTCATGAGAGGAAATATTCTCAATAGTTGACTATTAGTACTACTAATAGTTGACTATAACTATTGAGAATATTTCCTCTCATGAACGCTTCGAGGCGTATTCATTATATAAAATTTATATGTACATATGCTGTATATGAATGACTACCTGTTAGAAAGTAAATGAACTTTACATTACACTCACTAGAGAGCATTCCCTACACTTATTGTAAATAATAATATTATTGTTAATTGTTGAAAAAAATTTCTAATTTCAATCAATAACTTTTGTTATACTTCGTTGTACTATATTCAACTCTAAATAAATATAATTTTGTATAACTGTCGTCTTGTGTCTTAAATTTATCAGGTTATGGGCCCAGACAGGCCAGACAGACAGACAGACAGACAGATAAAAAAAATTAAGAAAAAATAAACATAAGGTCAGTGAATTAATATTTATCTAATAAATTTAAACATGTCCTCCAGTGCAGTAAACTATCGAATAGAACCCTTAAGAAATGATAATTACGATACTTGGGCAATCCAAGCGGAAGCAATTTTAATACGTAATAATTTATGGGGATATGTACATGGAGACATTGTACAACCTACAGAAGTTAAAGCTAAGGAAGAATGGGTTAAAAATGATCTAAATGCCCATTCAGATCTCTTATTAATTATTTCTCCAACAGAACTAAAACAAGTAAAAAACTGTGTAACTTCCAAAGAAGTCTGGGATAAATTAAAAGGCACATACCAAAGTACAGGTCCTGCTAGGAAAGCTACACTTCTTAAGAAATTAGTTTTACATAAAATGAAAAATGGAGATAATGTAAGAGAACATCTTAACGAATTCACTGATGCTGTAGATAAACTTGGACAAATGAATATAACAATAAATAATGATTTATTAAGTATAATGATGCTGTACAGTTTAAGTCCATCATTTGAAAATTTTAGAGTTGCGATAGAAACAAGAGATAAATTGCCTTCACCTGAAGAATTAAAAATAAAAATTCTAGAAGAATATGAAGCTCGAAAGAAGGATAAAGAAAACGAAAATACAAATGAAGATGCGTTAATGGGAAAGAATACAAAAAAACCCAACAAGGTATCAAATAATAATTATAATAATACTAACAAAAATAATAAATATTTCAGGATTAAATGCAACATATGCAAAAGGCCAGGTCACAAAGCAGTCAATTGCTGGTATAACAAAAATAAAACAGAAAATAGTGCCAAGAACGAATCCGATTGTTTTTCAGTCGACAATGACGAAAACAATAAAACTAGTTGGTGTCTAGATAGCGGAAGCACATCACATTTATGCTCTGATAAAACAAAATTTCAAGATTTAGAAAATGATCAAGGTATTCTTAGATTAGCATCTGAAAATCAAACAACTAATATAATGGGTAAAGGTACAGTCAAACTTGAAATTTCTAAAAATCACAATATAAATTTAAAAAATACATTATTAGTGCCAAATCTTACGACAAATTTAATATCAGTAGGTAAAGCTACTGATGTGGGCCATTCAGTAATATTTAAAAAACACAATGCGTTTATTAAAGATAAAAATGGTAAAATAATTTTAAAGGCCGAAAGGTCAAATGGATTATATTATGTTAAAAACAAAAATTTTGAAAAAAATTTAATACAGGCAAAAATGTCGAAAGAAAGTAATATTCAAATATGGCACAAAAAATTAGGACATCTTAATGAAAGCGATTTAAAGCTAGCATCAAATAATAATTTAATAATTGGATTACAGATAAATAAAAATGAAAGATTGAATGACTGTTCTATATGTCTTAAGGGAAAATTCACACGACTTCCTTTTCAGAGCAGAGAAACGCCAAAGGAGGTGGATATTCTCGAGATAGTCCATTCAGACGTTTGTGGACCCATGCGAGTTTCCTCACAAGGAAATGCCAAATACTTCGTAACATTCATAGACGAATGTACAAGGTACAGCTATGTAAAATTTATAAAAACAAAAGATCAAGTTCTTGAAAAATTTAAAGAGTTCAAACAAGAAGCAGAAAATTTTACTGGCAAGAAAATTAAATTTTTCCAGAGTGACAATGGAACGGAAACGTGCAATGAATTGTTTAATGACTATTTAAAAAAGTGTGGGATACAACGCCGATTATCAACCCCTTACACACCTCAACAAAATGGGCTTGCAGAGCGCAAAAATAGGTCTCTACAAGACATGGCAAGATGCATGATGTTAGAATCAAATGTTCCAAAAATGTTATGGGCGGAAGCCATAAATACAGCAAATTATTTGCGAAATAGATGCCCTTCAAGAAGATTGAAAGGGTTAACACCAGTTCAAAAGTGGACAGGTAGAAAACCATCTGCAAATCACTTACATGTCTTTGGACAAAAAGCTTTCGTAATGGATAAAACTCCAAACAAAGGGAAATTTGAAGCAAAATCCCAGGAAGGAATCTTTGTAGGATATTCCTTAACTTCAAAAGCATATCGTGTTTGGCTACCAACAGAGAAAAAGATTAAAATATCTAGGGATGTGAAAGTAATTTCAGAATTTTATTATCCTATCGAAAAAGAAGAAAAACATGAACCAAATAAAGAATGTTTTCACGAAGAAGAACCAACTAAACAAATTGAAGTTAATATAAAAGAAAATATACCTGAAAAAATAAATAGTGAAAGAAATCAACAAGAAAATCAACAAGAAGAAATAGAAATAGATGAAAATAATTCTCGAAAATCCAAAAGAAATATAAAACCTCCTACATGGTTGAATGATTTTGAAACATCCGCACAATGCGAAATGCAAGAAAAAGAAAAATTAGAAGAATGGAGTGAAGCAATAAAAAATGAATTAAAATCACATATTAAGAATGAAACATGGAAGATAGTAAATAAAAACGAACATGAAAATATTGTAGGATGTCGAATGATATTAAAAAATAAATACAAAGCTAACGGAGAATTGGAAAGAAAAAAGGCTCGTCTTGTAGCCAGAGGCTTCACACAAAGACCTGGAATAGACTTTAATGAAACGTATGCTCCTGTAGCAAAATTGAGTTCAATACGTCTATTACTAGGAGTTTGCATGGAATGCGATATGAAGATTAGTCAATTGGACGTTTCAACAGCATTCTTATATGGAGACATAGAAGAGAAAATATATATGGAAAAGCCAGAAAATCTAGAAAACCATTTAAAAGAAATAATACTTGAAGAAAGAAAAAATGAAGATAGAACTATATATGAAGGAGCAAAACAAATGTTAGAAGATTTAAATAAGGACAAGAAAGAAAAAGTATGTTTACTAAAAAAGGCCTTATACGGGTTAAAACAAGCCGGAAGACAATGGTTTAAAAAACTAGATATTACTCTAAAGGAATTAGGTTTCAATCCATCTGACGCGGATCCCTGTATCTACATCTCTTCGAAAGGGGGAGAAAAAACAATTGTAGCTATTTATGTCGATGACATAATAGCAGCCTCAGTCAATCAGAAGAGTCTAGATGAATTGAAAAAGAATTTAATGAAAAAATTTGAAATGAGAGACCTAGGAAGTTTAAATTATTGTTTGGGAATCGAATTTAAAAGAACTGAAAATGAAATATCGATTAGTCAAAGAAAATACATTAAGGAAATTCTAAGAAAATACAACATGACCGATTGCAAACCAGTGTCTACTCCAATGGAGGTTGGAATTAAATTAAATAAAAATAAAGACACAGAAGAAATCGTCGATTGTCCGTATCAAAGCCTGATAGGAGCCCTCATGTATCTTTCGGTGGCCACGCGTCCTGATATATCTCATGCTGTGAGCTACTTAAGCCAATTTAATAACTGCTATGGAAAAGAGCATTGGCTAGCGGCGAAAAGAGTATTAAGATACTTAAAAGGTACTGAAGACTTAGGACTTATATATAAAAAGACAGGTACACCTCTAGTAGGATATACCGATGCAGATTGGACAACATGCCACCTAGATAGAAAATCATACACAGGATACTGTTTTAAGTTTGGAGGAGCAGCGGTAAGCTGGGAATCAAAGAAACAAAAAACAGTAGCGCTCTCAACTGCCGAAGCGGAATACATGGCGCTGACAGAAGCAGCCAAAGAGGCTATACACTTGAAGCAGTTAATCAACAATATGGGTCTGAAACATTCAAGAATAGAAATCTTTAATGATAACCAAGCTGCAAATAAACTTGCAAGCAATTCAATAATAGGCTCAAAGTCAAAGCACATTAACATCCGTGAACATTTCATTAGGGACACCATAAAAAACAACGAAATTGTCGTCACCTACATGAAAAGTGAAGATATGCAAGCAGATATATTAACAAAGGGATTGCCAGGGCCGAAACACCAGGATTTAACCAAAAGGCTAGGAATAAAATCCCTACAGCTCTCTTAAGCTCGTGAGGGGGGAGTGTTAGAAAGTAAATGAACTTTACATTACACTGACTAGAGAGCATTCCCTACACTTATTGTAAAAAATAATATTATTGTTAATTGTTGAGAAAAATAATTTCAATCAATAACTTTTGTTATACTTCGTTGCAAGGGCGGATACAAGGGGGGGGGGGGGGTAAAGGGGTAATTACCCCCCCCCCCCGAGATTCGAAAAAATACCTTTTTTTCGCAAAAAAATTTATTTTTAATGTAAAATTTTTAAAATTAATACTTAAAAATTTGATGTGTAATTATATTCTGGCAAACAAGTACAGAATGCGCTTTTAAATTACCGAAATTAAAAAAAAATAGTGTGCTGTGCGACGAGTCACGCCAGATTACCCCCCCCCCCCGAGAAACACCTCTGGATCCGCCCTTGCTTCGTTGTACTATATTCAACTCTAAATAAATATAATTTTGTATAACTGTCGTCTTGTGTCTTAAATTTATCACTACCTTTATGCTAATTTTCGATACGGACTGATGATGAGACATTAAAAATATCTCGAAACGTCCCCGGAGTCGAGAAGCATATAAAGGCTTTTTATTTGGCTGAACCTGCCCTATCAAAATCTAGTTTTTCTTAAAAATATACTTTATTCAAATTCTACTAACATTATTTAGTATATTTTATATCAAGTTTGTTCATTTGAAATTAAACTACTTTGTTTATATGAATTTCAGTAAACAATTAAACCAACCTTTAAATCACCTAGTAAAAATTCTTATAATTAAAATAATATTTTATTTAAGTAGTGAAAATAATTATTTTATTTGCTTCAAAGTTTTTTTTATTTAAATTTTGGCTCTTTAGTTGTATTTCGACAAGTAATTGAATCAACCTTTATATCAACAACTAATTGAATCATTCCTTTTGAAAAAAAAAAAATTATTTTCCTTCTTTCTTTAATTAAATATTTCATTTAAATAGTAAATAATTATTTATTTTATTTTTTTAATTTTTTAGGTCTATTTCATCAAGTAAATGAACCAACCTTTTTCTGTCAACTCACACGCCACTGCCATCTGTGACGTCTGCCTTTGCCTCCTTTTTGTCATGTGCAGGTCATGTGTGCTACTTATAACCTGCATGGATCATGATTCAATCATCTCAATATTAAAGGTATTTATTATTTATTTTCCATTTCACCCTTACTTATTTTAATTAGAGAGTTTTCTATGATTTCTATTAGTTTATTAATTTCTTAAATTAATACTAGCTCGCCACTAAATATTAACATTGAATGTCACTCACTCACTTTAGGTTATGATTCTATTTTATTTTCACTGTATTTTATATTTTCACCTATTTAAAAGCTTTTCTAATTTTATTAACATAGTAAAAATGACCTAAATAAATTATTAAATAATAAATTTTAATAGATCATTATTATTTAAATTATTTTCTAAAATAGTAGAATTCTACTCACATTCATTGATTATAAAATTTTATTAAAATTGGACTTTGAATTTAATATTCATCCTCCTTTTAGATAGAGTTTGACTTTAATTTTTATAAATTTTAAAATTTTATTATTCTTACTAAATTTTTTTGACTATATAACTACATCGACTTGCCTTATTATTTCAGTTTCATTATGAATATATTTAAATTTTAAAATCAATTCAAAGAATAATAAAGCAGATTTGATAGGCTATATATATATATTTATCCCTTCTCCCTTGATTAAAAAAATAACTAGATATCACCAATTTGTAGACCATTACACTTTTTAAATGAAAAATTTATTTTCAAAAATCTTAATAAAAAAACAATAGGCCTATCTTATGGAATTTATAATCTTTTTTCACTTGTGTTTTGATTAAAATTAACTCTAAAAATTGCTTATATGTATTTATATATATATCTAAACCAATATATTCTAACACCTTTTTTTATATTTGAATAATTAGAATTCTTTGCTTTTATATTATCAAAATTATCTAAAGTAATTATAGAAAATTATTTTTTCTTTTTACAGAAATTCTTGTCTCGCCCTGAAGATCAACAGTTTCCTATTTGCTGTATCTCAACTCATTTCTCCTGCTTCATTTGGTGAGTAATTTAATCATTTTATTTTTTTCTTTAAAGATAGATTTTTCTTTTAAAGAATGAATATCATAAGGGAATGGGGAAGAGATTGGATTATTTTATAATACATAGGTAATCTGTTTTTCTCATAACTTGTTTTAATATCATATTAATTAAATATTTTTGGACCTTGTTCATTAATCGTTTTCAAATGTTATAAAATATACTTACCTGGAAATTCTTTTACAATGATTAAAATCTAGTTAATAATAATTTGCATAACAAATTAATTTTAATGACTACAAAAAAAAAATAATTAAAGTTTAGTGTTATATACAATTTATATAAATTTTGTCGGGTTGTTGAGATATATATATATAATATATAGATATTATTATTATTATGCAGACATCTCGACCATCTGAGTAGATGCAATTCAGACCCAAACTAGGTATTACACACACAAACCAACACATCTTTACATAAATCCCAAATGCAAACACAAGCCTCGAAGACATGCAATAACTAACTACTCGGCTTAGGGAGTAGGCAGATTGAGGCTCCAGAGCCAACCAAACACAACGAACCCCTTCTAGATCCCAGATACAAATTCAAACCCCTGAGACATCCACTGACTAGACCTGTGAAGCAAGAATGCGACCAGAAAATAAGCACCTCCACGATTATTTCCTATCCCTTCACTCTTAAAAATGGCTCTTGACGGAGAGCAGAAACGAGAACATTCAATGCATTTAATTCGAGAAACTTTGTCTTCACACACACACACACACACACACACACATATATATATATATATATATATATATATATGTTCTGAAAGGTTTCCGCGACTGGATGTATGAGAAGATAATTTTTCTCGGGTTGAGTCGCGACATCAACATCACACGCGACTCAACCCGAGAAAACTTATCTTCGCATATATATATATAACTAATATCTAACACTTTTTTTATTTGATTAATCAGAATTTTTTGCATAATTTGGAATTGTAGAAAATTATTTTTCTATTTATTCTTTTGCAGGAATTCTTTGAAGGCCTGGAAGATAAATGAATGACTTTTCAAATTTCTCTACATCCACTTCTAAATTCGCTGATCCTCGAGGTCAACTGAACATCTCCAGCTATATTCAGTGAGTATTCTAAATATATTTTATTTTTTTTATAAACTAGGATTTCAGTTTTAAAGAGTAGTATAGTAGTATGCCTAAACTTACTTTTTTACACGAAAAATTTATTTTGATATTACAAAATTAATTTTTTTTTTTTAACAGGAATTCTTCGATTGCCTTTCCTATTTGAAATTTGCTGTACCTCAACTCGTTTTCTCCTTTATTTGGTGAGTAATCTAATTTTATTTTTTTCTTATAAGCAGTAGCGTAACTAGGTGGGGGCGAAGGGGGCTCTCGCCCCCTCCGCCCCAGGCACATCAAGCCTTTGGCGCCCCTCTATACCGACATAGGCGCCCTAAGGCATCTAAAATATAGCCCAGGGACGGTGATTTTATCATATTCTTTCCATAGATTGTCCAAAAACACGGATAGTTTTCTTTTAAATTATATTAATATTATAACTTAAAAAACGACGCCCTTGTTGAGTTTCGCCCCTTTCGCCCTCAAAGGCTAGTTTCGCCGCTGCTTATAAGCTAGTATTACCGTTTTAAAGATGAATAGTGTTTATTAAAGCTTTTGTGGTTTGAAATATTATTATTAGGAAAATTTTAAATCATAGACCACATTTTTGTATTAAATATTTATTAAAAATATAAATACTGTATAGTATTTTGGTTTAGAGATTTAGGGGAAAGGGAGAGAGTTTAGGGGAAAGGGAGGGGTTGATTAATATTATATGAAATTGTTTTGGCCTTATTTATTAAAAGTTTTCAAATACTACTGAAAATTCTTTTCAATGATTAAAAATAGATAGCTAATAATATATATATATATATATATATATATATTGTAGGGTCAAGTCGCGTTGGTTGTTTATATTCATAACACACATACATATATATATATATATATATATATATACTGAAAATACTTGAAAAAACTAATATCTAACTTTCTTTATTTGATTAATTAGAATTCTTTGTATATTTTGGAATTATAAAAAATTATATTTCTTTTGCAGGAATTCTTTGAACGCTTGGAAGAAAATGAAAGTCTTCAAATTTCTCTGCATCCAATTTTAAATTTGCTGTTCCTAAAAATCAACTCAACATCTCCAGCTACATTCAGTGAGTAATCTAAATATATTATTTCATTTTTCCTCTTATAAGCTAGGATTTTGGTAGTACTACTTAATGGGAAAGGAACGGGCACTGTGGTTTTATAAATTAATATTAAAAAAATATAATTAATATTTATTAAATCATAAAGCTAATTGTGGCTTTTATATAAATTAGATTAATGAGATGAAGAGGATGCAGCCAATAATAAATAAAAAGCATCTATTTTGCTAACACTCTTTATTTAGGAACGTTTCGGCCATGATCAACAAGGCCATCTTCAGCCCTTTAAGGTAGAAAATTTGTTAGCATAACAAAAATTTTTAATGAATGTATGTATTAATTTTCTAGCTTAAAGGGCTGAAGATGGCCTTGTTGATCATGGCCGAAACGTTCCTAAATAAAGAGTGTTAGCAAAATAGATGCTTTTTATTTATTATTGGCTGCATCCTCTTCATCTCATTAATCTAATTTATTAAATCATACAGCCGAAAAAGAAAAGGATTCAGTCGAGAGTCGAACCATGTATCTGGGGGATTTCTTGTCAAAATAAAACCATTTTTTTTTTTTTTTTTTAAACTTTTTTCATTATTTACTATAATTTTAAGCCTTTTTGACACCTTTTTATGTAATTAATGAATCATTTCATCTTTATAGGCTGCTGCTATTTTATCAGAACCCGAACCGTCATCTGAGAATGAAAACGCTTCAGCGATCGAATCAGTGCATCGATTGGCTAAACTTCCAATGAATTGAAAGTACACTCAATATTGCATCTAATTTATACGGAAAGGTAAATTAATAACCCTTTCAGTCTATTTGAGCGTTGTTTGAAAAAATTCTATCTTTTTTCATACAAATCTCTACCTAGTAAATAATTATTATTTATTTTTAACTCTAACACGTTTGCTGCTTGCCACATGCAAATCCCGAATTGGAAAAATATTATTAATATATTTTTAACAAAAAAAAACTATTAACTAGGTAGAGCCTTGTTTGAAAAGGATGGAATTTTTCCAACCAATGCTCTAATAGACTGTTCATTAGCCAGTCAATATATCGTTTAAGTTAGCAAGTTTGCTAGATATGTTTGTGATTAAGATAGGGCAAAATTGCACCCCCTGGAGTCGAACCAGGACTCCACACTTTCGCGGCGGGTTGGCTGCCCTTATCTTAGGGCACCGGCCCAATAAGCACATCTCGCATCCGCTTATTATACTAATGAAATTAAAATTTCATTGACTAGAGAACGATCTTAAAAAAAACTATTTCTTATTCTATAATATTAAATAAAATGAATAATGTTTTATTTAAGAAACGGAAGAAATATTTTTTAACAACGTCAGTCTTCACAATTAATTTATTATTATTGATGCAGAATATATTTCATAATTTTATAAATTAAACATGGAATTAAACAAGATGATTGCGATGACGAGGATGAATTATTGTCATCGCATTCAGCAACAAGTCATTTTGGTTAAAATCATGTTTCTTTTAGAATAAATTAAATATTATAAAGATATCATATTCTGCACAAATAAATAAATGAATTAATTTAATTATGATCGTTCGCGACGAAGAGGATGCGCTCTTATTCCAAACAATGACGGTGAACTCGTGGACCTGGTTTTCAGGTACAACGATTTACCCATCTATAAATGTTTAGAAAAAAATAACTTATTTATTTATAAAATTTTACATACCTCTTAAAAAAATATTTCTTCAGTTTGGAAAGGCTTAAATAAAATATTAATTAAAATTTAATTATTAATATGTTGAAATAAGAAATAGATTATTATATATTAATACAAATTCAAAACACCACCATGACCCTGTCTTTTCGGCAAGGATGAAGAGAGGAAAAACAAAAACGAGGGTTTTTATTTTTTCCAAATGAGTTTTATTCCTAATATTTCAAAGGCACAAAGGCTCTTCTTCTTCAGAAGAAACTCGTATTACATTCCGTTAACATTACAATTACAGCCAAGGTTTTTTTTGCATCAAGAAAGCCATTTGACCTCGCTAACTTTAGAGTGCATTAACTATAACTAACTATATTAATATTTTTTATCGGGGCGTACATTGCTTTAATTAAATTATATTTCCAGAGTTTTAAAATATTAATGAAACTCATCGTCTAATATCTCTTCTCAAATCAACATTTTATTTTAAATATTTTATAGGTTCATTTTTCTCTTATTGTTAATGCATCTTGGGTTAAGGGATTTTTAATAAATAAATTTATTATTTACTTATGCTAATTTCAGTAGGAACGTTCAAGGAGAAAGTGTAATAAAAATCAATTTTGTATATTTATTTTATTTTTAATTTCTATTAATTACAATTAGTTTTTTTTTTTTACTTTTAAATTTTAAAAATTTAGATAATTTAAATAATATTTTTTGGTATCATTTGTTTCAGATTCTTCGGCTTGCGTTCGAGATCAGCGTAAGATGTAAGAAGCCCTATCTAGAAAAACGATACAAATCAACTCATATTCAGAAAAAAAAAAAAAATATATATATATTTCAGAAAAAGAATTAAAACAAATTCGTAAGTCTAATAAATAGGAAATGAAAAAATGATTATTCATAAAATGAATTGTCATTTATTTATTTCCTCCCCGAGGATGTCACCTTGTCGTGGTGGGGAGGCTTAGGGCCTAGGCCTGACCAAGAGCATCCAAGTCTCATTGCCTTGGTTCATCCAAGGGAATTTAAACCAGAATAAGTGCTAAAGACTATATATATTTAAAAAATATTAATAAATATATTCTCTTTAGCGCCCCTGGCGCGCAGAGAGCCGGCAACCCGCTTCGTTGCCTCTCTTCCATGCCTGCATGCAGGCATGGAGGGGGCGGGCGGCCGCCGCCGTCGCCTCTGTCGATTCCTGCTCTCTGCGCATGCGCCAGGGGCCAAAGAGTGGGGACTGGAGGCTATATAAGTCATTGCGCGCATGGGTTGGTGGTCGGGGTTGGTGGTGGACAGCAAACTGATCACATCGTCTCGCCTCATGTGTATACTTGCTATATAATGATTATTCCTCATTAGTATATTAATAAAGACTATTATTATATATCTGTATGACTTTAATTTCCTTTCTATTACCTATCCCTAGTATATAAATCTTATATTCAAGAATATTAATAATTTCTATTATTTTAATATGAGAATATTAATTAAACCTAATTTAAATATTTACTTACTATTATTTTTAATTATTTCAAAAGTGTATTTCCAATATTACTATATATTATTAGTAGAATATTAATAATCTCAAGTTTAGTTTTTTATTAATAGAAGAATAAAAATTGAAATAATTTTAATAATTTAATACTAATAAAAAGTGTTCATTTTAATTATTATTCTCTCCCTTTAAATATCTTGAGATTAAAAAAATAGTCTACTAATAATATATTTTTAAAGAAGCATTTTGTTACCTTTTCTTTTCTTTTTCATACCAAGGTGATTTCCCCCCTTTTGCTGTCACTGTGATGAAGGACCTATAAAAAAGAACAAATTTTATTTATTGCCTAATACTAGGGTTTAAGGGTTGTTACTTGAGTTTTTTTTTTTAGCATACAAAAAGTTGCACATGCAATCTTAATATGTAATACATCATAGTGATAGTAAATTTTTAAAAGCATTATAAAAAGCATACAAATATAATACAAAAGCAGGATTTAGGAGGAAAAGAAATTAAAAGGAAAAAATATTTTTTTTTTTTACAATCATCATTACAATTTAAAGAATAAAATATTTTATATTAAAATGTAAGTTGAATTCTAATAAATTTAATAAAGTTGAAATTAAGATATAAGATTTGTTTTATTTAATTGAACCATTTAATAATATTATTTAAGATGTAGGAAAAATGTTTTTAATAAATTTAAATATTTAAGATGAATAGAGGCTTTTTTTAAGTTATTTAGTGAGTGTCATTCCATATTTTTAAATTTTATTATCAATATTCTTTTTATACTGTATCTAAATTTTAATTTAACCCTGAATAACCCTTAGAAATTTAATATCTGAGCTAAGTATAACTTTGAACTCTGGCAAATTCTATTACAAGAGGCAAATTAATTATTTTAAAAAATTGTTTGGTAAATAGAAATATTTATTTTTTTTTATTTGAATTTAATAATTATGATTATTATGATAGTAACTCTAAAAAAATTTTCAAAAATTATAACTTGAATTTTCAAGTCCATGATTTAAATATAAATATACTGTTCCGCAAAATAAGTGGCGCACTTTGTTTCTTCTTTAAGAAGGTTTATTCTAATTTATATTAATAATTCTGCAATTTATTAAATATGAAATAACTTATACATTTCTAAGAAAATTTAACACAAATTCAAATCATTTTAATCGTTTTAATAAAATTTAAATAAAATAAAGAGAAAAGTGTCGATATTAAATTTGTGGAACAAATAAACATAATTCCGATATGTTTAGCTGGATGTTAATTAAAAATTTTGTTTTTATGAGAATTTTCAATAAAATAGTCAGGCGGGTTCAAACCGGAGTGCTGTGGGCCAACGATATATCAGCAAAGTAGTGAGAAGTTGGAGGTCCTGACCAACTGGTCGTTCAAATTTGCGGTAAGATTTATGTATAAAAATTATACAAGTTACATATTTGGAATTAGAAATGTACCAGTTACAAGATATTTCATATTATATTTTAATAAATTACAGTATCATTAAGCTAGATTGGAATAGGTCCTTCGCCACTTTTTTTGCGTAGCAGTGTATAACCGATGCAAAGAAAAAGAGAAAATAAAATGACAAATTCACTACTATATAATAATGATAGATTTTTAAAAGCCTTTTTCATCTTTATTACTAGTAAGTAAGAATGATAAGACATTTGTGACCAGCCACATGAAAAGGTACCAAATCTTCCCTGGGCTAAATTTCCGAAAGACGATTAAAAAAAGTTCAAAAAAAATCGATTTTTTTTATTTATTACTGGTTCCGATTCTTTAGTTCTTCATTTTTTATGATGAAATATTTGATTCATCAGAATATAAAAAATTTGAAAAAACAATACTTTAAACTCGTTTTTCTCAAACCTAGGTTTTTCATAACCAAAATTTTAAAAATTCATATCTTCCAAACAAAAAATGATAAAAAAAATTCTAAAAATACCGGCTTGCTCAGCAGGAGGTGTTCTGTACAGAAAGCATAAAACTCAATTTTGACCCCGGTGAAGATTTAGTACCTTTTTATGTGGATGGTCACATTTAAATTTTTTTTTTGGCATCTAAGGCCATTTACACCCCATCCTTATTTAAGTAGATAGATGATTTGTAGTCAAAACAAATGAAATAAATTTTTCTCGCTTGGGACGGGACCCGGCGCGAGAAGCTAGAGTCTTCTCTCTGAGCTACGGGTCACGGGCTTTAAAAATATTATAAGACTTTAAATGTCTTTTCATTCCTACATATGGATATATAATTTTTCTATTTGATGTTCGCTCACGTGAATATTAATTTGTTTAAGCTGATTTTGATGACATCAACTCGTTGGCGGTCTGCAATTTCTTTGGCGTTTAGGAGTTGCCCTGGGAGGCGTTGAGAGATGAACCCTTTCAGCTTCTTGTACGGGTCGTCGGTAGGTGGGTTGATGATGGGGTCTTCGATTTCAGTTGCATACTTGGTCTCGAGGTCGGCTGCCACGAAATTAAATTTCGCCTTCTTGAGCCTTCTAGCCAGGTTACTGACAATGCTGATTCTGAAACAAATTAAAAGGAATTTAATTATAGTCATAATTAACTATTTCCTAACTTATTTCCCATTTAAACATGTTAAAATCTAACCAAACAACTGCATGTTTGAGGAGGAGATTCTCTAAGAGGTAGCCATCCTCCTAAATTGAAATCTACAGTATTATCGTTTAAAAGATATTAAAGGAAATATAATAGTAATGGAATTTCGAAAAATGCCCTATGTCACAAAAGGACTCTACATGCCAAACTACAGCTTTCTATGTCTTAGCATAGGCTGTGCGATGATTCTAAGTCAGTCAGTGAGTCAGTGACCGTGTCTCTTTATAATATAGAGAAGAGAAGAGATGGGGAAATCTAAATAAAAAAATGAATTTTTCACAAAAACCCCGAAATTACTTTTTAGAAGTTCAATTAGGGAATAATTCAAAATTGTGAATGGAACAATAATTTAAAAATAGATTAATGATATGAAGAGGATGCAGCCAATAATAAATAAAAAGCATCTATTTTGTTAACACTATTATTATATATATATATATATATATTTCTAGCTTGAAGGGCTGAAGATGGCTTTGTTGATCATAGCCGAAACGTTCCACAATAAAGAGTGTTAACAAAATAGAAGCTTTTTATTTATTATTGGCTGCATCCTCTTCATATCATTAATCTAATTGTATAACAGCCACAGTTCGTTATATTATAATTTAAATATATTCAGGATGTGGGCAAAAAAGATAATTTTGAATGTTTCAGTCAAAAATTAATTAAAAATAAAAAAAAATCAAATTATAAGCAAAGAATCTCCAGGTGGCAGGTTAAAATATTACGGTAGTTATATAGGTAAACAAAAAATTGAAATGAAAACAAATGAAAAAATAGTATACAGGGTGATTATAAAAGGACTTTACAACTTTGAAAGCACATACATATTTATTGAAATTACTTACAGAATTGAGAAAGGTGTCATTTTGTCACAAAACACTTCAAGTTTAACATATGAGTGTCATTTCGGTTCGATGTAACTGCCGTTGGTAATGCGACATACATCCCACCGATAATCGATTTCTTGCCACACTCGTTTCAGCATATCAGTTGTAACTTGTGCAACTTTAGCGTTGATCCGATTTCGGAGGTCATTAAGATTGTCTGGTAGAGGCTGAACATAAACTTTATACTTAATGAAACTCCACAGGAAGAAATCCAAAAGTGTTAAATCCGGTGAGCGAGGTGGCCATGCAATTAGCCCTGCACGGCCAATCCACCGACGTTGAAAGCGATTACTTTTATCAACGCTGCAGTTGCACAAGTTACAACTGATATGCTGAAACGAGTGTGGCAAGAAATCGATTATCGGTGGGATGTATGTCGCATTACCAACGGCAGTCACATCGAACCAAAATGACACTCATATGTTAAACTTGAAGTGTTTTGTGACAAAATGACACCTTTCTCAATTCTGTAAGTAATTTCAATAAATATGTATGTGCTTTCAAAGTTGTAAAGTCCTTTTATAATCACCCTGTATAAGTCCTTTTTTAAAAATAATGAGAAAGAAATTAGAGAAAATGTAAGAGAAAGTCTTATAGAAATATATATATATATAAATATATATATATATAGTATATTATTATATAGTATATATAGTAAAAAAGAATGATAAGACATTTAAAATATTATAAGATTTTAAATGTTTTTTCATTCCTACATATGGATAGGTAATATTTCTATTTGATGTTCACTCACGGGCATATTAATTTGTTTGAGCTGACTTCGGCGTTTAGGAGGTGCCGTATCCTCGTTTCCTGGCAGACGGTGAGTGAGAGCCTCTTTCTTCTTCTTGTACGGTTCGTAGTTAGATGGGTTGATGATGAGTTCGTTGACTTCAGTTGCATACTTGGTCTCGAGGTCGGTCGCCACGAAATTAAATTTGAGCCTTCTAGCCAGGTTACTGACAATGCTGATTCTGAAACAAAATAAAAGGAATTTAATTATAGAGTCATAATTAACTATTTCCTAACTTATTTCCCCATTTAAAAGTGTAAACATAAATTCCAAAAGACTCTGTTTTCGAGGTCGAGATTCTCAAAGTCTTGGTCATCCTCGACTTCGCGGTCAGATAAGATTCGTATTGGCAAATGATATGTTTAAAAAAAATTATTAAATAAATAAGTTATTTAATAATAATTTTTAATGGCTGGAAATATATTGAGTGAAGGATGTGTAAATGCAGGCAGCCAGAAATAAAAACGCTCTCAATTCCCTTTGAATGTCCAGACGTTTCGGGCAAAATTTATTTGCCCATCCTCAGTGAACTATTCTAGTGGGAGAATGTCAAAACAGTCAAGTTAGACACTTTCCCCCGTGTGCGCATGTGAGCGTGACAGTTTGGTCACGGAGAAGTTGCTTGCCCTGGTAACAAATAAGTCACTCTACTGTCACGACGCTTAGTGTGCGTTACTCCCAAAAAACCTATGTAATGTAACGATTCATACTGCTAGTGATACAGTGAGGGATAATATTAAGTCCCACCCATTCGTTTTCTACTTGTGATTATTTCTTTTTTTTTTTTAAATATTATATATTTTTTAATGGAAACTTTCATGGTTCAAACCTAGAAAATTTCCAATTAAGATTTTCAATTTTCTTTTATAAAAACATTGAAATAATCACAAGTAGAAAACGCATGGGTGGGACTTAATATTGTCCCTCACTGTACCTAAAAATAAAAATAAAAATTTTATAGTAACTACCCCGTATTCATATAGGGTGGATCAAATATAAACCGGAATTTCTTTTTACAATTTTATTGAATTAACAAAAAAATACAAAACTCTCATCTCATTTTTCTACGTAGTCTCCTGCATTTCCAACAGACTTTTGCCATTGATTAGGCAACTTTTTGATGCCGTCATTGCAGAATGAAGGAGGACGTGTGGCCAGCCACATGCGCAAGAACTCCTACCGCTGCATTGTCATCAAACCGCTTTCCTCCCAGGTCTTTTTTTCAGTGGCCCAAACAAATGGTAATCACAGGGTGACAAATCTGGACTGTAAGGAGGCTGTTCCAGAGGTGTCCAATGCATTTGGGTCAGTTTTTCTTGTGTCAACCGAGCAGTGTGTGGCCTTGCGTTGTCATGCAGGAAAAACACATTCCGGATTGGTTTCCCGCGGCGCTTGTTGCGATATGCTGCTTTTGTTTCGTCCAAAACCTGGCAGTAGTACTCTGCATTCAGCGTTCGGCGTTCATGAAGGAAATCCACTAGAAAAACTCCTTCAGAGTCCCAAAAAACAGTCGCAAGGACCTTTCCAGCAGAAAGGCGTGTTTTGGCCTTAACTGGTCCAGCCGCACCTCTTTCTCGCCACTCCATGCTTGAACATTTTGATTCCGGGATGTAATGGTGAACCCAAGTTTCATCAGAAGTCACAATACGATTCAGAAAATCATCTCCTTCCTCCTCTTAGCGGTAGAGAAGTTCTTGCGCATCTGACTGGCCACACGTCCTCCTTCATTCTACAATGACGGCATCAAAAAGTTGCCAAATCAATGGCAAAAGTGTGTTGGAAATGCAGGAGACTACGTAGAAAAATGAGGTGAGGGTATTTGTATTTTTTTGTTAATTCAATAATAGAAATAGAAAATAGAAATATTTGGCTATACATTGCCCAGGAATATTTCGGCATCACATTGCCCAAAAATATTGCCGGGTAATGTTTTGAGAAGCATTTTTTATTGCTCGTGTAGAGGCCCAGGCCCCTTAATAGAAATAATAAATTTCTCCATACAGATTACTCACCAAATAGAGCAGGAGAAAACGAGATGAGATACAGCAAATTTCAAATGGCAAAGGCGATCGAAGAATTCCTGTAAAAAATGAAAAATTAAAATAATTTTCTATAATTCCATTAGAAAATTTTTTTAATATAAAATGAATTTTTCATATGTGTACTACAAATTGATGATATCTAGCTTATTTGACGATGGTTAATAAAACAAGGCCTAAATATGTATAAAAATATTCTATTTTTTTTTAATAAATAAAGAAATTATATGTATATCACGTTTGGGCATATTACTGAAATTTCTTTAAAACTGAAATCCTAGTTTATAAGAAATAAATAAAACAAAATATTTAGATTACTCACTGAATGTAGCTGACGATGTTGAGTTGGTCTCTAGGAACAGCAAATTTTAAATTAGATGCAGAGAAATTTGAAAAGTCATTCGTTTATCTTCCAGGCGTTCAAAGAATTCCTACAAAAGAATAAAAAGAAAAATAATTTTCTACAATTCCAAAATATACAAAGAATTCTAATTAAACAAATAAAAAAAGTGTTAGATATTAGTTATATATATATGTATTGGAAATATATATATATATATATATATATATATATGTGTAGAGGAAGGTGAAGATACGATTATATATATGTATATGTGAAGACAAAGTTTCTCGAGTTAAGTCGCATTAAATGTTCTCGTTTCTGATCTCCGTCTAGAGCCATTTTTAAGAGTGAAGGGATAGGAAATAATCGAAGAGATTGTTTATTTTTGGGTCGCAGTCTTGCTCCCCAGGTCTAGTGAGTGGATGTCAGGGGTTTAGATTTGTATCTGGGATCTAGAAGGAGGTTGGTTGTGTGCAATATTGTTTGTGTTTGGTTTGGGTTGACTTTGGGGGTTTCATTCTGCCTACTCCCTAAGCCTAGTAGTTATTGCATGTCATCGAGGCTTATATTTACCTTTGGGATTTGTTTAATGATGTGTTGCTTTGTGTGTGTAATACCTAATTTTGCTGTGTTTAGTACCTAGATGGTTGCATAGTAAATGTTTTATATATATATATATATATATATATATATATATATATATAACCAACGCGACTTAACCCGACAAAATTTATATATATTAAAAAAGACGAAATGAAAGAAGACTTAATCTGTATTACGGCCTTCCTCCACATTGTCTTTTATATATATTGTATATAAAACTAAATTTTAATTTTTTTTGAGCCTAATAAAATTAATTTGTTATGCAAATTATTATTAGCTAGCTATTTTTCCCAATTTCACTACAGGCTCAAGAGACTAGTTATGTATATAATAGAAATAATAACTCACCAAATGACATTACAAGAGATGTTGATTTGAGCTCGACGAACGACAAGTTGTAATTAGAATGGGATTCGATCCAGAACGAAACACAAACACTCCCTTATTTGGCGCATTAAGGCACTGTCGTTCTGTCATACTCCACTTCTTCCTGGCACGACCGAAACATCATTGGTGAGAATCAGGGGACTAGAAGGAGGAGGCCCAAGAATGGGAATCTGAAAATAATAAGAGAAAAGAAATATACAGTATATTACTATTGTAATGAGATAATTGAAATAATTATAAATACATTTGTATGCGGTGCAAGAGAATTAAAACAAAATTTATTTGTTGCCAATGTTTCTTTCTGAAAAAGATCATAACAGAAACAAGCAATAAATAAAAAAATATTACCAATGATGACTGTTTAATCATGACAGATTTGAACCGGAATAATTTAGATTTATATATTCAAAGAAATTAGGTACTGAATATAAATTTAATTCCCCTAAGTTACTTCCTCATTTGACATTTTGCTGACTTGACTGGATCCCAAACATCATTTTAAAACTAAATTAAAAATCCAATTTTATAAGAATAAAATAAATAATAGAAACTAAAAATGACTCACCCAACAGCAAGCGAGTTTGGTTTGGCTCGAAGAACAGCAAATGGCATATTGAATGATGCAATTCTGAAAAAAATAATTTATTATTTATTAAATATAAGGAGAATATAAGGAGAAGAAAAAATATAAGGAAAATTGACATATTGTAATTTTGAAAATGACATCAAAACCAAATAAGAGATTTGAAAAGTCTAAAAAGCAATGCTATAAATTAGAATAAAATAATCAAAGCCTGATAATCTAATAAATTTGAATGAAATATTAATTAAAAAGGAAAAAAACAAATCCTAACCCAAAAAGAATGATTTGAATAGATAATATTTGATAAAAGTTTAGTATTTTTTATTTACTATTTTATAGGAATATTTAGATTTAGAAGCCTAAAAAGGGTTAAAATTCATTTAAAATAAATAAATACCTTTAATTCAGTGTCATTTATATAATAGAATTATAAGCAAGTTGTCAAGACAAATGTAAGAATTCTGAATGGAGAAAGCAGAGATGTCATTTCAAGTCTGTTCAAAGTTCACGGCTAAAAATCTCAGAGATGATTAATTATCTGCAAATGGAAATAAAAAATTCTTTATAGAAATATAAAAATAAAATTTTAATTTCATCTATAAAATCAATTAAAAATAAATAACTTATAAAAAACTTCTTACACAATCACATTCTTGATCAAGGTTCTTCTTCTTTTGGCTTAACTAATATCCCTTGACTAAAAATATTTAAGATGTCTTTTTAAATTTGATTTTTTTAAAATTAAAATCTCTTGATTATTTGTTGACCAATTAAAAAGGTTTTTTGGATAGTTCTTACAAAGTTAAAGTATTTTTTAATCAGTAATATTAATAAGCTATTTTTATTTTTATACTAATTTTTTTTAGAAGAAATATATTTTGATTGTTGAACGTGGTTGAGATTTGAGGTGAGTTTGACAATTTTCAAATAAGAAAATGTGTCCAAAACGACTATTAAACAATAGCTTATATAAATATGATCTATGATATAAAGATTCCCCCCTTCATTTTTAGAAACTTTCTAATAAAATAATTAAACATGAGTTGACATACTTTTTTACCAATGAAATTGGAGAAAGCTACCTTGACGATTTTCAACCTTGATTTTCATTTATTTTGTTTTCTTCTTCAATGGCACTCACAAGACTTTGTTTTTTACAAACTATTCGAGGAGTTTCATGCCTTTTTCAAACGCCAAATATTTTAAAAATCGAAGGAAAATATTATTCAACTCCAGTGAAAACATCACCAAATCAGAAACCTGATTGGAATAAAGCTGTATCTGAAGCGGAGAAAATTGTTGGATATCCAACTTCATTTTTAAGTCTACGATGGCTTCTCAGTGATGAAATTGCCAATGTTGCACTACATTTGAGAAAATTAGTCGGATCCAATCATCCACTTCTTAAAACAGCCAAGTAAATATTAATCTTTATTTTACCTTTAATAATTTCTATACCTATCATTAAGGAAAGAACATCTAGGTGGCTCAGTCACTTGAGAAAAAGTCCACAATAAATAAACATAACTATCAACTCTCAGAATGAGTCTTGAGTCTTCTTCTTCTTTCGCTGTGGCTTATCCCTATTTTTTTTTTTTTTCTAGGGGTCGCTCTTTTTTATTTTCTCTCTCCACAAAGCCCTATCCTGCACATCCTCAAACTCCAATTCCTTCTGCCTGCAGTCTTCAATCACACAGTCCTTCCATCTTCTTTTGGGCCTACCCCTTGGTCTCTTTCCTTCCACCTTCAATTTCAACATTCTTTTCCCCTCTTCCTCTTCTCTTCTCATCACATGACCAAACCATCTCATGAGTCTTGAGTCTCGAAGCATTTAATAAAAACTAACATCTATAGAAAATTACCTCAAAATACTTCCTCAAAATTTGTTCTTTATTTATAATGAAAATTTCATTTAATCCGTTTTTTCCTCTTTAGGAGTTTGCTCTACAATGGACGGAATAATATGCAAGGATGGGGCCTTATTGTTTTACTCATATCCAAGGCAGCAGGTCAAGTTAATGTTGATGTCATGGAAGAAGATAAAGCTGCTGGTGTTTTGCATAGGTGGGTAAATAACTATTTGTTTTATACCATACTATTCCTGGAACAAAGTTATTATATATCAGTGATGATTTTTTGAAAAGAAAAAATCATTTTTTTAGTCAAAACGTTGTTATAAATCAGCATCATATATATATATATATATATATATATATATATATAAGCGAAGATAAGATTCTCGAGTTGAATCGCATTGGTTGTTGAGATTTAACCGATGTTTAGATCTCCTTTTGGACCATTTTGGTTTATTTTTGAGGTCGATTTCTTGCTGGTCCCCAGGTCTGGTTAGTGGATGCCCCTGAGATCTAGGAAGATGTTGGTTGTGTAAAAGTGTTTATTTTTTAGTTTGGGTTGACTCCAGGGCTTTAATCTGCCTACTCTTCAAGTCTAAGAATTATTGGTATCTTGTGTTTGCCGTAAGTGTTCGGTTGGGGATGTAGTGTTAGAATTTTCATACAATTTAATATTCATTCAAATATTAAAATGTACTAGTATACTAACTCAGAAAACAAACCACCTCCAACCTTACTTAATCCCATACTTTTGTAAATTTGAGTCAAAACGGAGGAAATATTATCAACAAAACTCGAGAAAATTTATCACCCAGTCGCGGAAGCCTTCCAGAACATATATAAAATTATATATATATATATGGTATATGTTATAATATATTTCAAGTACAAAAATTTCTCTACTTACTTTTATTATTCCAAAATTATATTATTATATTGGTTTCTTTTTTTTCCAATTATTAAATAGCGAACTTTAATATATTTTTTTTTTTTTTTAGTCAAAGAGCTCTTGCAGAAATAACAGAAATGATACGAACTGGACATCTGGTACATAAAGGTCTTGTCCATATAGAACCTGGTCTTTTTACTGAACCAACTGTGCAGAACGATATGGCATTTGGAAATAAAATTGCCTTGCTCAGTGGTGATTATCTTCTTGCCAATTCTGTAATGGAATTGGCTATGTTACGAAATCAACAGGTACGATCATCAAGGTCAAAGTTTTTTTTTACAAATATCTTATCATTACTTTCTAGTAATTTTATCAGATAATAGAAGTTTAAATTTTATAGCATAATATTCATTATTTATATATATGAAGATAAAAACATTTTTATTATAATAAATTGTAAAGAATATAAAATATTTTTTACAATTAGCTACTAACAGCTTATAAAATTTCAACACCATAAAATAAGTTGATTTTTTTTTTAGCTTGTTGAACTCATGAGTCTTGCCTTAAAAGATTTATGTGAAGGTGAATTTATTGGTAGAAGAGATAAACAAAACAATCCGCTTCCATCTCATAATATGATCGAAGATGTTGTTCAAGATTGGCGTAGAAGAAATGCATCCGCTGGTAGCTTATTAGGCAAGGCATGTTTAGGCACTCTAATGCTTGCTGGTCATACTGAGAATCTCCAACAACAAGGACATAAATTTGGGACTCATTTAGCCCTTGCATGGCAGGTAATTTAAAAAATGATTGTAAATAAATACATTTTGAAAGTCCTTCTTTTACTATCTCGTGAATGGAGAAGAGTAAATTTGACGCAAATGTCAGTGTTTTTGAGTAGTAAAACAATAATAAATTTTTTGATACAAATTTCTTTGTATATATATATATATATATTGATTTTGGCACCCATGTCATTAAATTTTAACTAATAGGTCTATTTAATTTACTTATTGGCATTTATTATCTTTTTCTTTTAAAAATCTCATTTATTTTAGGCGTGTTTAGATTTAGCTCCATTTATTGCAAGTAATTATGTCCATGGATCCACTTTCAATTTAACTTCCGCTCCGGTGCTTTTTCATTTGAGTCAAGATCCTTCACTTTTTACGGAAATAGAAAAAGGAACAGATTCTGTAGAGAACATTGATTTTAAAAAGGTAATGATTTTAAAATTAACTCATTAAAATATTTTTACATTTCCAATCCTAACAATTCATACTTTCAAAATGTTCTATTGAGTGATCTATCCGATTAATGCATTGGCAACCCATATAAAGAACCCAACTTTCTTTTCTGCTTCCTAAATAATCAAACGAAAGTTGATAAAAATTCCATATTTGAAAAATAAAACTCTAAATGAAATGAAAATATTTATATCGTTTAATATTCATTTCTAATTTCATCCAATATCTTAATATAGTCGAACCTCTCTTAACGAATTTAATTCGTTCCAGAATCAAACTGGTAAAGCGAAACTCTCGTTATGCGAAATATTTTTTCTCATATTAATTAATGTAAAATACGATAATGCGTTCCATGTCGAAAAAATATTCTCTTATGGCTGTTTTCTTGCGGCTTTTTCTTCGGGGACATTTTTGCAAAGGTTTAATAGCTACGATGCTACTGGAACCAGAAGGTCGATATTTGTGGATGGAGTTTGTTCCTAATATAATAATGGAAATTTTGATAATTTTTAATAAAAAATCCTTTAATATAATTTCTAATTTAATTTAAAAAGTGAAAAATATTAAATATAAAAGCCAAATTATAAACTAATTTGGACAGACTTTTATTTTGACGAGTCCGTGTTTTGTACTCGTTATGCGAAACGTCGTTAAGGGAGTCATTATTTTACAATTAGTTTTGCTCGTTATGCGAATTACTCATTATGAGAGGTGCTCGTTAAGCGAGGTCCTACTGTACTTGTTCTCTCGATAAGTTAACATACTAATACAGTATATAATATAATATTGGATGAAATTACGAAATGTGAATAATAATAATATAGAATGTATATTTTTAGGTTCATGAAATAATAAGTACCGGACCTGGAATTGGTTTGACTAAGCAACTACAAAAAGAACACGGCCAGAGAGCTTTAGAAGTGCTCCAACAATTTGAAGAAAGTGATGCAAGAACAGCATTGACTAATATTATTGTAGCTATGGGAGAGTTCTAATATTATATAATTATTGCAGATGGGTAACTGATTATTATTATTTATCTTATTCAATTAATAGGCTGTGAATTTGAAAATTTATATTTTTTTAACTCCAACATATTGATATGATCATATTTTAGTATATTGTAGTTGTACTAAAATTCAATTTTTTCACCCACTATTTATTTATTATATAAATAAAAAAGCGTGGTAACTAGCTGGTTTTTCTTTTTTAACGGTAAATAAAACCGATATCACTGTCAAATATGTGACCTTCTTTAGGACTTCCAATAATTGTCTTAAAAAAAGTATTTATATATATATATATATATATATAAAAAATGTATATATTTTTTGGAAGGTTTTGGCCGGATATATGTGAAGACAAAGTTTTTCGCAACTTATCACGAGAAACTTGGTTGTATTCATATATAAAAATATACCCTTCAAATATAAATGATTCTATGTATACTAAAGAGCAATTGAATTAAAGACAATGAATTAATAGTGCCAGCAGAGTGTTCTTCAAGTTGAGTTTGGAGCGGGGGACCAAATCCTCCGTGTGGGCTCTCACGAGCCGAGCCAAAAATAAATTAAAATACCCTCTATGAGGCACTCCCAAGCTGAGCCGAGCCGGATAAAAAGCCCAAACGCATCTGTCCAGGCTCGGCTCGGCCGTGGAAATTAGTTCGAAAAATAAGATATCGCCAAAATTATAAATTTTTCAGTGTTCAACATGTAATTTTCTTGTTATTTTTTGTCGTTTTCAATATTTTTACTTTTTGACTTGAGCCTATATATAAAATTTATATAAGCTCATACATATTTTCAAAAATATAATAAAAACTCTTAATAATTCGAATTTTTTCTTTCCTCTTCGTAATGAAAACTTCTTAAAAGTCTCGATAATTAGAATTTTTCTTGTGATTCATTAGATTTTGAATTATCGAGTGTTGACTGTATTTCAATTCTTTACAAACATTATAGCTTGTTTTTATATCCACTTCATCTATCGTTCTATGAATTGAAGAAATAAAGTGGCCATCCGCACTGAGGATGGCTTTATCTCTTTAAAACCGAACGAAACTGTTTCCTTAACAGAGAGTTTAATTTCGTGGAGACTGATTACCTGGCTGCACGCTCCTTTACTATCTATTGTATTGTTCTATACATTAATCGACCGAAAAACCAGTTTGAAAAGAAAAAACAGGCATATGCCACGCTGTTATTTCACACTATACAATTAATACTCAGTTTTCTCGCTCTCTTAAATATTTATTTATTTCTCTTTATTATTATTACACTCTATCAATTAGTATTTTTAAAATTCTTCCTTTCATTTTCAATAGACTTATTATTACAAACATTCCGCAAAATTCATATCGTTGACCATTCTTTGTGAAGTCTTTTGAAGATTAGCAGGTTATAGTCAAATGGAAGGGAGTATTTTAAAATCATATCTAATAAATAGTGGGAAAATACAATCTAATTAATAGTACTCGGAGAATAATTTAAAATGCAGGAAGATTTTGCTTTTCATTTTTTAAATTTTCTAATAAAAAAATTAAAATATCATTCAGATATCCATCTGAATAATCCATAGATATTTAAAGGTGTTGGCAACAAATTATTTATTTATAATATTTAATATCATAGGCCTATATTGTTTTCTGATCTGATATTTTATACTCAATGTTTTATAAAATTTTATACTTTTATAATCATTTTAAATCAGCTATTTAAAGGTTGTTTTATAAAAATAGGTTGTTGAAAAATTTTTTATTAATGGAATATACTCGTTGTTATAAATAAAATATATTTTTATATGTTTCTATTTTGAATATTATTAAATGATATATTGAATAGAATAAAAAATTAATTATTAAGAAAAATATAAGACTTAGTCGCAGTGGCGTCATTGCAACTCTTGCTGGGGGGGGGGGGGGGGACATTCTTTAATTTTTTACTTGAATTTTCCAAAAAAAAAGTAATAAATATTTTTTGTCGTAACAAACTAAAGAATATTTATCATCATTTTTAATGTATATTTTTAATATTTTAATTATAATAAGATAAAATTTAAAAAAAAAGCCTTGAAGGCCCTTCCTCTAAATGACGTCCCTGCTTAACGATAATTATGCCAAGGCGAGAAAATTATAAACGATCAAATAAATAAAATTCTTTTGAATCTTAAAATTTTTTTCTTATCCATATAACTCCATATATACTGTATGTCAGATAAAATTATTTTCTAAATTATTTAATCAGAAATTTTCTGTTCTTAATGGAAAGTAGTAATAATAATAATTTATATTAATACGGAAGAATAATTTTTCATATTTATTTTTTTCGTTGCGATTAGATTAGATATTTTGACGAATACTATAGAATTTGTTTGTTTTTTTTTTTTTAAATAAATATTCCAAACCATTAGTCCCCTTTCACCTTTTTGTTCACAACATGGCATTTACCAGATATTTTTTTCCAAAGCTTTATAGAAGAGGAGGATGTTCTTCTTACTTTTTACAAAAAGCAGATATTTTAAAAAACGAGGATAAATATTCTTCAACGATTGAGCAAACTTTACCGAACCAGAGAATAGATAGAAAAAAAGCTGTAGCTGAGGCCGAAAGGATTGTAGATTACACAAATTCATTTTTTCGTGTTCTTTATGAAGAAGATTTTGTCAAAAATATAAATTTGATTCATAAAAAATTTATCGGATCGAAGCATCCTATTCTTAATATCGCAAGGTAATTATTAAATTTTTATTCCCTTTTGCTTATTACCATGTTCAACTTTTTGCGATAATTTTAACAAATTTTAAATTGAAATTTAACTTTTTTTTTTTTTAACTCTTCAATTAATAGTAGTAGTAATATTTTAATGTTCTTAAAAGACATCTGTCTAGAGATGATGGGACAATCATTAGAGAGGTGAAGCGACGTCCCAAATTTTGCTTTTAATTAATATTATTTCTTATTTGTTTTTTTGTTTTTTTCTTTTAGGGATTTAGCCTTCAGTGATGAGTATATTATGCAAAACTGGGATCTTATTATTATATTACTTTCCAGAACAGTAGGCCTTGCTCGTCCTATGGATGAAAATAAAACTGCTGAAGTCTTGAAAAAGTAATCACATTACATTAATTTTTTTTATTTAATGATCTGATGATTTCGTCTTTTATTTTTCCAAAAAATTTATGTATTGTTGGAATAATCACTGCCTTTATATTATTTAATTATATTTTCAATTTTTTCTTATTTGATATGTTTTTGTTTTTTTTTTTTTTAATTAGACAAAATGACGTGGCAAAGGCAACAGAATTGATTCGAACAGGGTATTTATTACATAGAGGTCTCGTTACTATAAAACCCGACGAATTTATGAAAGAATCAGTAAAGGATGATATGATTTTTGGGAATAAAATTTCTCTCCTTATTGGCGATTATCTTCTATCTTATAGTGTTAGGATATTGGCTAACACAAGAAATCAGAAGGTAAGAAGTTTTTGCATTCTACCTTCATTCAATAATTTATTGAGAAAACTAACGAATTCTCAACAAACGCAAACAAGATCAATGCACCGTTATCGAATTGTCTCTTGCTATATAACCGAAGAAATAAAGTGGCTGTTGAATTATTAAACAATAAGAGGCTGCCCGCTCCTTTAGCCTCTTATTGTTTGCACTACAACCTTTAATTTTAGAATATCGATCAGGAAGTCGCGGAACTAACTACTAAAACATTTATTTACCAAAATTCTTTATACATCAACATAATCTCCTTCATGGGCGTAACATTCATTCCAATGCTTTCCAAACTTTTCTCTGTCAGCAGAATATTGTTTCATAATAGGCGTTTCGGCAATAACTTCTTCATTGGTGCCCTAATCTTTTTGAGATCTGCGAACAACCAATAGACTTTGGGTTCAATTCTGGAGAATAAGGCGAATGCGGAAACAATTTGAAGTTCAACTGATGCAATTTGGCGATCGTTACCATCGGCTTATGATGAAAGAGAGATGGATCCGTTTTTTGCAATTTCTGTCGTAAAACGTTCCATTAACGCAAAATAATATTCGTTTTTGATGATTTCCCTTTTCAAGATAATTGATGAATATTATACCATGCGTAGCCTAAAATGGCGATTCTCGGCGAACTGTTGAGCTTTTGAACTTTCACCATCTGCTCTGCAGACCATTGCAAGCAAACGCGGCACTCGATTCGACCAAATGTTCAAGCAAAATAGTGTAAACACTACCAAATATCTTCAAGATTTTAACTAGCATAAGAATAAAGACTACCCCAACCAACCCATCACTTTCTAAATCTCAAAAGCAAACACAAGCTTCGGAGACTGCCAGTAACCCCTCGACTTGGGGTGTAGGCAGATTGAGATATAAAATAATAGTTAGAAGAAAAGGAAGGGAGCCTTCCTGGGAACTGCAACCAGGTGAAATAAAAAAAGCTTTATATTCTGTTGCTGACGTTTATTATTTTGCCAACGTTTCGAGTGCTAGTCGCACTCCTCCTCAGGGCAGCAAAAGTCAGAGTTTATACCGCACTACCTGTACTAAACTCCGACAATTTTGCTTTCTCTGAGGGTGAGTGGGACTAGCACTCGAAACGTTGGCAAAATAATATAAAGCTTTTTTATTTCCTCTGGCTGCTGTTTCCGGGAAGGTTCCCTTCCCTTTTTTCTAATTAAATATCTACAGCTATTCAACTCAAGAAATTTTATAAAATATAGTCTAATAGTAACGCGTACATTTTATTTTATTTTAGATTGTAGAACTCGTGAGTCTTGCTTTGGGAATTTTAAACCAAAATGAATTTATTGGTAGAAGAGATAAGCAAAACATGCCCCTTCCATTCACATTAGATAATCTTGATGTTGTTCAAGAATGGGAAAAAAGAAATATCGGGCCCGATAGTTTATTAGGCAATGCGTGTTTATTGGTCTTAATGTTGGCTGGCTACAGTGAAGAACTCCAAAAACAAGGATATAAATTTGGAAAACATTATGCTTTGGCCTGGCAGGTATTTGAAGATCATGATTGTGTTGAGCAAAGCGAAGATCGGAGCAATCAACAAAATTTAAATCTTTTTTTAGTCATATATGGATTTACTTCCATTTCTTGAGAGTAAATATCAGCAAGGAACAACTTTCAATCTAACTTCCGCTCCAGTACTTTTTCATCTGCGTCAAGATTCTTCTCTTTTTAAGGAAATAGAAAAAGGGGCGGAATCAGTAAACAACGTCGATTTTAAAAAGGTAATACATGTTTTTTTCTTATAAATTTAATGTGGGTTATCCATATTAGTGGTTCTCTTAAGGATAAACTAAAATTTCTCTCGGAACAAATAAACTCACAAATTTTTGCTTTGTTGTATTTTTCCTGCCTGCTACAGCATCAACTTAATAAACAAAATTAAAAAAAATATTTTGTTTTTTAAGGGGGTGATCAGGAAACTGCTAAAAGCAATAAAGAAAAAATATATTTATCTTTAGCATTATTTTACACGTTTGTCGACGATTCGGCCGATATTCCGGCCTTCATCAGGACAAAGTGTTGTTTGCCTCGAGCTCATATAGGCTCTTGGTAACTCCTGACAATACGATTGTGCGAACATTCGTTCACTATTGAACCAGAAGTCATGACGTTTGGCTGTTTTGAATCTCCTCACAAGTCATTTATAATTATATTGTCGTATTTTTAGGTATATGAAAAAGTAAGCACCGGACCCGGAATTGGGTTGACTGAAAAATTACATAACGAGCATAGCCAGAGAGCTTTGGAAATCCTCCAACATTTTGAAGAGAGTGAAGCCAAAACAGCGTTGACGAATCTTATCCTTACTATGAAAAATATCGGAAGTTTTTAGTTTTTTTTTTTTTTTTTTTTTTTTAACGCTATTATGAATCACTAGGGTTCCAGGGGGTGGGCAGAGGGATCCGCCCCCCCTTACATTTAGGTAGAGAAAAAATTCATATTATCATTTTAATAATACAAAGTTCTTTATTTATTCTAATTTAATTCCGGAACTAATAAAAAAAAACTAATAAAATCATTATTACCATCTTTTTTTTAAATAAAGATCTTTTTTTCGACATTGGAGGGCATTTAGACCCCGTCCCTATTTATTTCAATTGATTGAAATCCAATTCAATTCAAATAAATTTGTGTCGCTGGAGAGGGATGCCAATCCTCGACCAGAAGTATACCCCCTTCCTTGAATATTATTTCGCGGTGCGGAGGGGGCCTCTTCTTGATCAAATCCTGGAACCGCCAGTGGTTATAATAATTTCAACTATAGTAATAATAATATAATTTCAAGATATGGGTCAGGAACAATGTTTCCTCCGCAGAGGCGTAACTACATTGACTCGCGCCCCCGCAGGTACAAGAATGTCGCCCCCCTCCCCCTTAAAAAAAAAAAAAATTGTGAGGGTGTTATTTATGCCCCTGCTCCTCTGCCTTGTTGCTGGAGTTACGAAGAGGAGCCCATGTAAAAAATATTTGTTTTATTTAAAGAATGTTAAGAATTAAGAATATTATCAAAGGGTCTTTATATCTCAAATGTTTTTTTTTTCAATGCCACCACATTTAGTGATATGATTTCATTATTTTCTAGTATGTGATTATTTTTATCAATAGTATTTTATCATTGTTTCATATCAAAAAAAAAAAAAAAAAAGAAAAATGATAAAAGGTAATTATTTGAATTTTGTTTTATATATGTATTTTTTTTAAAATATTTTATAGCCTCTGTTTGTATAATTTAATTTAAAACGAAAAGATCGAAATTTTATAAAAAAAAAATATTGTTATTTATTTCATTTGTTATTATTATGTAAACATGTCAAAAATTTTTTAAATTCCATTCGTACTTTCTTTTTTAAATTCTTAATAGATATTTTAACACCAATTTTCAAAAATGGCACAACTAGCCGAGAGCAAAATGAACCTTCCAAATTGGCAAGCTCGATGGTATCAAAGTCCAAATTTCGTGAAAGGCCTTATTCAGGGACCATGGCCAGAAGGATGCGATTTTCTCGTCAAGTTGGATTGCCAATGTTACCAAGGGTTGGTCAGCAACTTATAATAATTTTATAATACAAAAGTATGAGAGATTCTTTCGGATGGGTAGTCGGGTGTAATTTGAAGGGGCTTTGGAATTTGCCCTCCCAAAGGGCTCTGATCCTTTTTAAATTAAAATATTTCAAAATATATTTACGGGTATATAACAGGGGTGGCCACACTTGGTGATACTTAGAGGGCAAGCCCTATTGAAAAATCGAAAATTTTTAAGAGCCACATCGGAAAAAATTCACCCCTTTGCGGAACCAAAGCTTTCCGCTTTACGGGAAATTTTGCTTTTGCGAAACCAAAGTTTTTCCTGCGGAGAAATTTTTTCCGAATTTTGTATTTGCGGAACCAAATTTATACAATTTTTTTAATTGAGCCGCAATAAAGCTCAAAAAGAGCCGCAAGTGGCTCGCGAGCCGCCGTTTGGCCACCGTTGGTATATAAAATGTAAAAAATTAATTAAATTATCTTTTAACCAAATTTGAGATACAAAATTTGTAAGTAAATTTAAGAGAAAAAAGTTACCCCCTTCCCAAAGAAAAGTTGAAATTATCGGAAGGGGGTGGGGGCGGGGAGAGGGTAAGCTATCTTTAAAAGTAGAGCACAAAAAAAAATTATCTAATAAAAATAATTGTTCAAATAACCTTGTATTTGCCATGTCTTAAAAAAAATGCTTTTAGATATCTTTTAAAGCATGAGCAGGGCCGGAACTAGGGGATTTTTTGGGGAGGGAAAATTTTTTTCCCCCCCCCCCCTAAAATTTTCTAAACAAAATTCATTTCTTTCCCTTTTTTTTTATTTTTTCCTTTCCCCCCCCCCCCGGCCCCCCCCCCCCCGCATGAGTAGCCTTGAACATTTTTTAGGACCGCGAGTTTATTCACACTTTCATATTTATTTTATTTTTTTCACCCCATAAAAATGGGGTTTCTAATGGGTCTAAATCTAATATGGGGATTTTATATGGGGCCTGCGGAATTTTAATGCATTTTCAAAATTGCCCACAAGATCGGCACAACTGATTTAAAGTCTATAGGGTCTCAGATGTGGAAAAGAAAAAAAAATAATGCTTGACCTATATTTTAATTTTATTATTGAGTCTGAATGAGAATTAATATATCGTATTTAAAATAGGATTGCAAGTGTTCAGAAATGAAAAATAGAACTTCGTTAGGAATTCCTGATCCCTGGCTTTCATGTTTTGATAATAAAGAAATTTTACCCTTGCCAAAACCAAGAAGATACAAATGTATTGATGTGCCTATGAAGAAACCAGGTAAGAATTTGTATCGGATACGGCCGAACTAATATGCACAGTGGTTTCAAAATTTTGCTTGAGTCAATGAAAATTTTTTATTAATTTTTAAATCTACTCTATATTTGTATAAAATATTATATAATGTGATATTCTGGATCGGTATTTTACTATGGTTATAAATTTTCCAATTTGATGCAAGAAACTATAAATGGCGACTCAAAAAATCTGATGTGACCATAGGCGTAGCCAGGGGAGGGGTTGGGGTTCAAATGGGATTCAAATGGGACCCAAACTATGACTAGATATTTAAGCTCTATAATACAAATTATATTTCATATAGGGTAAGAGAAAGTAAAATATAATAATTTACTCTAGCTAAAAAAAAAAAAATGATTTATAAATACCCGAAAATAATCTTTTTAAAAAAATTTCTTGAACCCCCCCCCATCAAAAATTGCTGGCTACGCCTATGGATGTGACAGCACATCACAGAAATTCGAATACAGAAGGTCAGAGGATGTTGTGTGTTATGTGGTCAGTCACACCAAATTTTGTATAAAAGTCATTCAGAAGACAAAGAAAGTAGCTGAGTCTTTAGAATTTCATTAAATTTTCATGTCAAACTACTTAAATAATATAAATTAATATTTATAAGAAAAGTTATTAAATATTTTTTTATATGAAAGAAATAACTTTACTTACATTGTTGAGTTGTTCTCAGCTTACACGTAGCCTCGACAATTTCTCCACCACTCGCGATGTCTGCTGACGAGATGACTACTTGCAGATCTTCAACCTAAAAACAACAAAGAGTTTATATTATGACAGAGTACCATTTTAGTGAACAACTTTGTACTGACCTTAACATCTCTTTAGACGAATTCAAGATGCAAACAGATTTGTAAATCGTGAGATCGATGAGTTTTTTGAATTCAAATTTGAATGTGTTCGCAGCTTCGTTTTTCAGATCGGTCAAATTAATATCCATTCTTTTCGATATTCGGTTTGTAGTTTTCAAGTCAAACGAAGCTTAGTAATAAGGTGACCGGCCAATCGTCTCCCTTCAAGGAAGACAGTCTCTTTTGTAGGTGTCTCCTCGAAGTTTCCTCCTTTTCGATATTTCAAAACTAATCTGTTAATCTCTGAATTCAGGGATGCCGTGCTGAACTGTTACGCGTCAGGTAAAATTCAATATGAAGGATATTTCTTGCTGCGAAATTTCCAATATATTGTTAGAAAATCATCTTGACAAAAAATATTCATTCAATGTTTAATAAGCAGGGCCGGATTTAAGTGTATGCCACCTATAGGCTAAAGTCAATTTAGCGCCCCCTTGAGAGTTCATATTTGCTTAATATATTTGTTTTATACAATATACATGTTTGTATTCTTAAATACGGAAAACATTATTAACGTCTGAAATACTTGATTTAATTTTCAATATTGCCAATCCGCAGCCCCTGAATTTGTTGTCGCTCTAGGCTGCAGCCTTTTTAGCCTATTTACATCCCTGGATGTAAGCAAAATTAATGTATTTTTGCTTGAATTAATAAAATGTTTTTAATCGATTTTAATCTGGAATCGATTAATCAATTTCTCGTACAAATCCAGTTCTCTTTTAAAAATCTTTTTAATTGTACTTTTTTCTTAAATTTTTTCGCCCTCATTTTCATTGTAAAAAAATTGGTCACCTTATTAATAAACCTAGAGAAATCAGGACTCTGTATTTGTATGTATCTTCTTAGTCACCAAGAGCTAGTTGATCTGAAGATGGGCCAGTACACCAACAGCAATTTATTAATTCAAGAAAAAATACATTAATTTTGCTTACATGTATTTTTAAATAGGCTAAAAAGGCGACAGCCTGTTTGCCCCCTGTGTTAGCCAAAGAGGGTATTGAAAGATACCCTCTCCGTTACACCCCCTCGCCACGTTGAGGCCACAGGTAGGACTTGAGGGGGAAAAACAACAAAATGATTAGGATTAAAAAATAATAATTAGATAGAAATTTAAGAATGAATTGGTTGAAATTAATTTTTTGATAACAATGACTTTATCCTTAGGTCTTTGAATAGGTCTGGCAACGGGATTTATGTCTATATATAAATATTAAAAAGCATTTTAATTTTCAATAAGCTGAGGGCTTATTTATACCATTAATTTTATTAATCACTTAAATTCTAAATGATAAAAATATAGAATTAAAGGGTTTAATTTTATTATTTCGCCGTGAAGTTATGCAACCGAAATATACAATCATTCCCTTTGGTTGCCTTTCTTTTAGGCGCTTTAATTTTCCATTTTTTTTCCCTGTCAAGTTATCTAACAATCATATAAAGTATTCAATATTCATTTTCACCCATTCACATGAGAATGGGAAATATGTCTATTTTTAAATATTAAAAGCACAGTTTAATGTACAGAACAGTACGGCGTGTAATTTAAGCACAGTTTAATTTTCAATCGTCGCTCTTTATTTAATAAACAATACTTGAATAAAAACATAAAATCCTAGTCTAAATCAAGAAACTACATTTGAATTCAAATAAAAATTTTAATTCCCAGCTGAATTTGGATAAATGTGGTGACAATATTAACAATATTGGCATTATAAACTTGGGCTTTAATAAACCATGGACTCGAACCAGATTTTTCCGCATTTGAATGCTAATTAAGGGCCCCTATTTAGGGAGCGACGGGCTCAACCTCCCGAAATCCCAAGGATGCAATATTCCCATATAAGGATATACAGACATCATCTTGCAAAATAATTTTATCTTAAGTGATGGAGAATTTGGTTCAATAAAAAATAATGTTCCTTAAAAATTAGTGGAAATAAGAAAGTTATATATAATATTTAAGATATTCCTAGATATCGCGTATTTGAGCCGGCGCGCCCCCTATACAAAAATATTCTATATACACCCCTGATATGCTAGTTAACTCCACCTAATACGGCGCTCTGACTACCAATCGCAGGATGCAATAGTCCCAATACACAAACATCCCTTTCAAAATAATTTTATCTTAAGTGATATATGAATTTATAAATATTTAATTGAATAATTTTTTTTTTTTTTAGAAAAAAAACGATCACCATCATGTAGAAAAAAAAGACAGAGAGAAAGAAGAGAGAGGTAATTAATAATACAAATTTATTTCGAAATTTAATATAATTCACTTGCTTTAGAATCCACATGTAAAATAAAGGGTCGGACTCAGTGGCGTAGCGAGCTTAACCGTGCCCGGGGCACAATACCTTTTTAGCGCCCCCCCTCCCCCCCTATTCGAAAATCATATAATATTATATGTAAAATATACTCGCAAATAAATAAATAAATAAATAAAATAAATAGTCATAGGCTTAAAATTGAGAGAAAATTATCCAGCACTTTTTTGTTTTGCGGACCATTTGGCGCCCCTTTGTGAGTATCGCCCGGGGCATGATGATCTCCCTTGCCCCCCCCCCTTCGCTACGCCACTGGTCGGACTAACAATAAGCCGAGCGCACAACTTTGCCTACCCACTATACAAGAAAAAAATATTCTCCCCTCCCCCCTAATGGTCCAAGGTGTTTTACATATTATATATCATTTTACTCGGGAGAAAGTCTAGTTTCTGAATATATAAAAAAAATTATAAGTGATGTAAGAAAAAAATATTGGTCTCCCTTTACCTACCACCTCTGGTTGTTGGGCAAAGTTAAAATTTAAGAAGTAAAATCTAATTATGATTTTCCCACTTTTGTAATTTATTTCTTTAGCTCAACTTTTTTTTTCAGAACATGTAATTCCTTCTCCACTTTGTTTTGCTCGAAAAGAAAAACATCAACTTCTGATATGATTCTTTATATTCTTCTTGGCTCATTGCTTGGCCAACATCAACAACCATGTACTTGTATTAATCAAAATAAATCGGAACGAGAAAATATAAATGCCAACAAGCCAAAAAGCCCAAATAAACCTCCAGTATTAAAGGTGATATTAAAGATTACAAATCACAATGTGAAGAAATTAAAAGTTTATGAGAAAGACTCTTAATGTTGAGATAATAATTATTCAAATAAAAAATTATTTTATAGACAAAGATTGTTAAAGAAACAAAAACACAGACAGAAAAAACAGAGAAACCAGAAATTGAAATAAAATGCAAAAAAATAACTCTGAAAGAAAAAGATACTTCGGTGTCAGAAGTTATTAAATCTGTAAGTTTAAAATACAATAAGTTTACTCAAAACTCGCCCCGTATGAATGAATAAAGTAAATGAATTTCATATATTATAGAAATAAAACAAATTCAATCAAATATATTATATAATATATAGAATATAAAATGTCAAAAATTTTATATGATAAATCAATTTTGTCTCTACTTTGGAACCCCCCCCCCCAAACTTATTTACAAATAATAAAAGATCTAGAAAGGCTGGATGTTTTCTAAATTGTCTACCAGAAAAATAAACATCATTTCCCTAATTCCCAGTTTTAGCCTAGGCCAATATGTAGAATAAATAAGATTTAATATTTCATATATTTTTTATTTAACTAGAACTTGAAATGGTAAGAGAAAACAAATTTTAATTAGTGACTGAACGTAGATTAAAGACGAAAAGATGAAAAACCAAAAAAAGCATTTTTTTTTAAATAATTGATTTGCTTTTAATTGGCTGCCTTTTGTCTTTCATTTTTAAATTTAAAAATTAAAAGAAGAATTGTCTTTTTTATTTTTAAATAGATTAATTAATCTAATGTATCGAATTCTAATTAATGCAAAATATTAATTAATTATTTATATTCCTAAGCCATGTTCCAAACCCAAAGATGAACAAAAGAAAAAAAAAGAAATGTTATCTACCGGAAAAAAGTCAAGAAAGTTCAGGAGATGAAACGAGTTCAGTGAAATGCAAAAAAATAAATCCACCTCCTAAGGAGGAAGGGAAAACTGAGACTCCAGAAATCAAATCGGTGGGTTGTTTTTTTTCTTAAAAAAAATTATAAAATAAAATAAATACAGTAGAAACTCGATTATCCGGGCCAGGGAAGGGAATATTATCACGAAGAGGAGAAATCGCAGGGCTTGAAGATGATAGAAAATTCGAACACAAAACCCCCAAATTCCCAAAGCAAACAGCCAAAAGAAAGGCGTGAGCGCAACTAATCACTCAAAGAGAGAACGATAGTTTATTATTCTAATTACGATATATGTGTGATCCAGGCACATTTATTTATACCAGTTTTTCAAACTGTGAGTCGCGACCCCCAGGGGGCCTTACTCGGGGGTCGCCGCCAAAAGGAAAAGTTCTACACTACAATAAATAATAAAGTCTTTTAATTTACTAACTTTTTGTCTGTCTATGGACCAAGGGGGCGAAATCACTCCCTAAAATAATCCCCTTAAAAATTAAACAACCGAGGATAATATATAAAGTAATAAATTTTTTTATTATTATAAAAAGCCATGTGCCAAGCCAAAAGAGTCTCCCAAAGAAAAACAAGAAAAAAAATGGAAATGTTATCTGGAAGAACCAAAAAAAAGAAAAAGAAGGTACAGAAAGTGAACCAAGTTCAGTAAAATGTAAAAAAAGAAATTTATCACCGAAGAAAAATCGAAATATTTCAACCTCCGATTTCAAATGGGTAAGTTTCAAAATGTTTATTACAGCGAAATGTTTCATTAAAAGATCTACCCAAATAAAAGCCATCTAGGCATATAATAATAATAATAGAATTTTATTAGTTCTTTGTTTCTGATATATATTTTTTAAAATAAAAAAATATTCGAAAAATCCAAAAACAAAAAACTAAATACAAGCCCATTCTAAAAAGTAGCTTGGATTTTTATTTTCTCCTACCTTAATGCATTTAATGTCCTCCTTCCCACCATACAGGCTTATCCACCTTTCCACCATACAGGCTTATCGGCCGGAGTGCGTGGTCATTTCGTAGCTCTGATAAACTAAAACAATATCAATTATATATATATAAAATATTAATTATGAAGATAAATATTAATGATAAATATACATACTTATCGTAATAAGTTCTCGAAGTTAGGGAAAAACAAATTTGGTCTCTGTAGCTTCTCAAAATTTCCTGGATTAACTTAAAATAAATTTTAACAAAAATTTATTTTTTATGAATTTTCATTTTGAACTTCTCTGTCTGCAAATTATAAAAACATTTTTACAAAAATTAGATAACAATTAAAACTTACACTTTTTTCTCATTCACACTCACAATCATTTGGTATCCAAATGGCTTAAATAAAATCATCGGACTGTCTGGGATTCGATCCCGCTACCTTTGGTGTAGCACGCTAGCCACTACACCAAGTCAGAGGGCTGTTTTAAATATAAATCATTAGTTATTATAAAGAATCGTAAATAATCTCGCTTAATTTTTATTTAAAAGCCATGTTCCAGAAAAAAAAGATACTTCTTTAAACGAAAATCAAGAAAAGATATGGAGAAGCTGTTTTCACAGAAGACGAGGATCGGAAAGTGAATTAAATTCCAAAAAAATTTCTAAAAAAAATGTGCTACCGATTTTCAGGTAAAAAACGTTAATATACCTGCAAATATGATAATCAGATTTAATCTTTGAGCGAGTCGGTAAACTCGCCAGTTCACATTTCATATATCAAACTTTGAAGACAGTAGATGACGATATGATTTTTAAATCGGAATTATAATTATTAATTCTTCTTATTTTTTCTCCTTGTGAATCGGGTAAAAAATATCTGCGGTAGTAGTGGATACCGAGAAGGGTAGAAAGCATTTTCTCTTGTCTATTTAAATAAGCGGTACCAATGATGGCGATTTTAAATTCATTATAAACCTGGAACACCTAAAGAAAAAAAAAAATTTTAATAAATATTTACTTGATAAAATAAATACATATAATAATAATTCATGGGCGTAGACATCTTGTTTGGGGGCAAACCAATCATTAGGAGAGGTAGGAGGGGTATCAGTTAATATATATAATTATTGATTATCTTCTTTTCTTTCTCTTCTTCTTCTTTATATATATAATTCTTCTGTACGTGTGTATGTGACTGAACTCCTCCTAAACGACTGAACCAATTATGATGAAATTTTCTGTGTATGTTTGTGAGAGTCCCGGACAGGTTTTGTTTCACAAATAACAATAAGTTAATGAGTAATTAACCGTTAAAATAAGAAAAAAAATAAAAATTAGGAGAAATGGTTGCCATGGTAACAAAATATAAATATTTACCCATGTTTACGATTTTTTATTTATTTACATTTTGAATTCTAAAATATCGGCGTAAATTTTTTGTTTGTGTACCGGGAGAGTCCCGGAAAGGATATGATTCACAAAAAATCTTAAGTTCATGAATAATTATCCGTTAAAATAATCTCTATATATAAAAATGAAAAGGGAAGTATGGAATAGGCGAGCAAGGGGGTCCAGGGGGCGCAGCCCCTGGCTAGACGGAAAGCCCCGCCGAAGGCGGGGCTTTGCGTCTAGTTATTTATATTTATTTTCCTTATATACGCTCATTTAAAAAAAAAACTCAAGGGGGAAAAATATCTATGTGTTTTTAATAGACAACAGATTTTCAGGACAAGTCAGAGGGGGGGGGGGGAGAGGGGCATTGGCCCATGAATTAATTAGAAATTTTAATCATTAAAAAACTGTAGTATGTTGTATTTTGTTTATTATTCAATCATGGTTCAATTTGAGAAAAAAATGATATGGGACGATTCATTAAGGTTATATCTTTATACCAAGGGCGGATCCAGAGGTGTTTCTCGAGGGGGGGGTAATCTGGTGTGACTCGTCGCACAGCACACTATTTTTTCTTAATTTCAGTAATTTAAAGGCGCATTCTGTACTTGTTTGCCAGAATATAAATACAAATCAAATTTTTAAGTATTAATTTTTAAAATTTTACGTTAAAAATAAGGTATTTTTTCAAATCTCGGGGGAGGGGGTAATTACCTCTTTACCCCCCTGTATCCGTCCTTGCTTTATACCATTTATGGACAATTTATTTTGAAAGTGGTGTAAGTCCATTTTTTAAAAAATCTGGTGTGACTGGCGCACAGCACACAACTTTCTCTTACCTTCGGTAATCGAAAGTTGTGTACTGTGCTTGTCACACCAGATTTTTTGTGTCGACATATATTTAGTTCCCGACAGTACGGAACATTTGAATGCAGATGAAAAATTTATAAGTATGGGAAAATATTTATATTTTGTTACCATGGCAACCATTTCTCCTATCTTCCCTATGAAATACAAGAGTAAAGTGGTCTTCAGAAGATTTCAATTGCAAAATGAGAATATACATTTTAAAGAGCATCTAAAAAATAATTGATTTTTGAATTTAAAAAAAAAATCGTTGGAGCAAATTTTGAGAAAATCGAAAAAAAACTGAAAAAGTACATCAGTAAAGTACTAGTACTCTTTTGGCCGATTTTGATTAAAAGCTTATTTTTCCGGTCCCGGGGGTGTTTAACTTAAATATAAAATTTCAACCTCCTAGCTCAATTCCTTCATGCTTAAAATTGAACACACACCCACCCACCCACCCACACACCCACCCACCCACAGACAGACCATGTCGCGAAAACCACTTTTTTGGATTCAGGGGACCTCAAAACGTGAAGATCCATCAAAATCTCGACATCGAATTTTTTGACATGAATCCAATACTTTCTCTCTATATATATATTACATATATACATAGGTAAGAGAAAGTAAAAATGAAGATCTCATAATTTATGCTTAAATTAATGTAAATTTTCTATGTAAAACTAGCTAGTGGTAAATTTTCTTAAAACATTCCCATGTTTTGTAGAATTGAAAATTGGTCGGTAAAAAGATTTTTTAAAATAGGGGTTTAAACTACTTATTGTCAACAGATTTTTTATGTTAACCTTTCATTTTCTTGAAACAATAGAAAATGAACTTAGCACCACTTTCAAAATAAACGGTCCATATGATGCAAAGACATATACAAAATAGTTATATTTTTATTAAAATAGTTTCTCTAGTGACCTTTTGCCAAAAGGTTACTGAAGATTAGCCCGTCGTCGGCGGGCAATGAAGTCCAGGGACGAAGCCTCTGACTAGCTGCAACGTCCGCCGAAGGCTAGTATAAAATAGTTATATTTCTTTTAAAACAATTTCTCTACAGTAACATTCCAAGCAGGTCACTAGAAAAACTATTTATAACTATTTTGTACTACATTTCGACGGGCGTTGAGGCTAGTCAGAGACTTTGTTTCGTACCCCATTGCTCCGCCTTCGACGGGCAAGTTTATTACCAGTTTAGGATCAACAAATAAATTGAAAAATTTATTAAAATATTGGTCATTTCGGTTGCCTACCAAACAGGAGAATTAAATAACATAATGATACTAATGGAAATATGAATTTTAAATAAATATTCATATGCTTACCAATTATTAATAAGATTTTTTTTTAAAGATGTGAGCCAGTTAGCGGGCTAAATGTTATTTTTCTCTAATTTATTTTAGAAAACCAAAGAATGCATAATTAGAGGTGGCCGATGGGTTGATTTAAAGGACCGTAATGGCGATGTTCGAGAAGTATGGCTACCAGGCGAAGCAACACATTGCGCATGTTGCCATTGCGCAGATCGAGAAAAAAGAACTGTGAAAGAAAAATTAGTATTAAATAAATAAAAGAAAAATTACTTCAAAATATTGAAATAAATACCTTATTTTAAGATAAGGCATAATTTATGTTGAGTTGTATTTGTCCCCCTGGACTCGAACCTGTCTGCGACTGAGGGAGTTCCTTATCCTAAGTCATCGGCTCAAAAACAAACTCCTCCTTGCATTATTATTTGAAATTCCTATCGGGATCCCCGTTTATTTACCCCAGGTGCTTTCGTGCACGAAGACACCCACCTCAAACCCAACCGGCCTCTGGCCGTAGCCATCTACCGGCACCCCGTGAAGTTACATCATTTCCTATCTCTAACTTCTCCTCCTACTTTCGTCTCTAGCTAGTGAACTAATCCTTATTTCTAGTTCCAACCGGGTCCTTATATCCGACCTCTACTATGCTATGGAGGATGTCCTAGTTGAGGAGGGACTCCCTCAGCACCGGCGTGTAGCCTACTCCTTTCGAAGAATGCATCACTGAGAAGGAACCTTCTTTGCGTCCCTTCTACAGGACGGGATGTCACAGCAACTCCCTCTCCTCGTAGAGTTGCCTGAGGGCTATTGTGGTGAGATCCTATATTCCAATCCAGGGCTTGCTTGAGGATTTGTTTGCATCAAATAAATATTTTTATTTAATGAAAAATCCCGCGCGCCCAGGGTTTGAACAGGGATCTTCTTTGTAGAAGTCGACACCCAGGCCCACTACACCAGTGAGCCCCCTTCTTGCATTTCATTCATTCCTTATCTTAAACGATTTGTTGACTGGCTTATTTACGGTATTTAAGGGCGTTGTTTGAAAAAACTTCAACTTTTTTTTCAAATAAACCTCGTCTACTTGATTAACAATATAGTATTTCTTAAAAATTCAGTGCGTAGTTGGGTCACTCAGTCACTCAGCGAAATTTTCTTCTGTTCAAAATTTTAGCTGAATATTTTAAATAATAATTCGTTAATTTTTCTTTTATCAATCAAAATATGACAACTTTGTTTTTAATTATAATTTAAAATGAGGAATATTGACAGAGTAAAAGGGAGAAAAAGTCCAAAGTTTGTTTTTAGGTCTTCTTTTTTACTTTCTCTTACCTTTGTATATATATCATATACGTATATATAGAGAGAGAAAGTATTGGATTCATTTCAAAAATTCGATGAAATGGCCCGGGCCCTCCCGGGGTTCATATATATCCGGTATTTTAAGAATATTTTTGTGTATGGGGGGAACAACATTTTTTTACAAAATTTCTTTCTTTTATATTATTTGTTACTTTGTTATAAACATGTTATATACGTAATTATATAAACAGAGGCTAAAAAAATAAAATAGTTAATATGTAAAGCAAAATAACAAATTTTATCATTTTTCTTTTTTTAACAATGATAAAATATGCAATTTATTAAAAAATAATAATTATATAGTAGGAATGAATGAAATCATATCGCTAAATATAGTGGCATTTAAAAAACAAACAATTTACATCTCGATGGAAACTAAATATATGTCGACACAAAAAATCTGGTGGGACAAGCACAGAACAACAACTTCCCATTATTGAAGGTAAAAGAGAAAGTTGTGTGCTGTGCGACCAGTCACACCAGATTTTTTCTAAATAAAATAATACAGTGGCGTAGTGAGCTTAACTCGCGCCCGGGGCACAATACCTTTTTAGCGCCCCCCCATTCGAAAACCATATAATATTATATGTGGAACATACAAAATTATTATATTTATAATTGGCACTAAATTTAAAATATATTTTCCAGAAATTAATTAACCATTTGGCGCCCCTTTGTGAGTAGCGCCCGGGGCATGATGACCCCCCCTTCGCTACGCCACTGAAATAGTATCAAATTATTTAAAATTTCCTTTATTTTAACTGCCACAGCTAAAACAAAGGTAAATTAACCTCGTCTCAGAATTTAATAAAAGATTATTTAAATTTTGTATTCCCTAATGCCCAGCGTATTTTGTAACATAAGGAGTAAAAAAATATAATAAAAAAAACTTTAAAAAAATAATGCTTTTATTTAAATTGAACTAAAAAGTGAGAAATAATTTAATTGTTCTTGTTAAAATTGTTGAATATTTATGACTTAAAATAAAAGCGTGGGGCGCACATTGATAGCTTAAGGAATTGTTACTTAGAGCGTCGGAATCACTTTGAAGCGCCCCAAGCTTTTATTTTAAGTCATAAATATTCAACAATTTTAACAAGAACAATTAAATTATTTCTCTCTTTTTAGTTCAATTTAATTTAAATAAAAGCATTTTTTTTAAAAAGGTTTTTTTTATTATATTTTTATTTAAAACTTTTTAGTGTTTTTATTATAGAGTATTAAAAAAAAGAAGGCAGGATGCGTGAAATAAAGTACCACATTAGTTGGGTCAATTTTGCTAAAACCCGACTCACAATTTGCGTCATCAAAAATGATTCTTAAATATCAAATTTCACACCTCTAGCTCATCGGAAAGTGACTTAAAAAGAGTAAGTTAAATAAAAGCATTTAATTAAAAAAGACACTGCTAATTAAAAAATAAAAAATAAAATAATTGCCCCATAATTGTTAACTTTCAAGGTCGCGAAATATAGAAAATAAAATGAAAAAAATGTTTTGGACATAATGCGTTAAGAATTTTTTTAAGTTATTAGTTTTTTGTTGCGATTAGATTAGATATTTGCTGGCCAATTTATGTTTTAAAATAAGAAAAAATTCCAAACCATTAGTCACTTTTCACCCAATTGTCGCAACAATGGCATTTAGCAGATATTTTTTTCCAGGGCTTCCTAGAGGAGGTGGATGTTCTTTTTACTTTTTACAAAAAGCAAATATTTTACAAATCGAGGATAAATATTTTTCAACAAGTGCGCAAACTTTACCGAAAAATAACCGGAGAATGGAAAGAAAAAAAGCTGTAGCTGAGGCTGAAAAAATTCTAGATTACACAAATTCATTTTTACGTGTTCTCTATGAAGATGATTTTGTCAAAAAATTAAGTTTGATTCATAAAAAATTTATCGGATCGAACCATCCAGTTCTTAGGGTCGCAAGGTAATTATTAAATTTTTGCTTGTTCACTTTTTTCAATGTGAGATTTCAACATATCTGCGTTTTTCAACCTTTAAATTGAAATTTAACTTTTTTTTAAACTCTTCTTTAGTAATATTTTAATGTTCTTAAAAGACATCTGATTAGAGGTGACGGGGACAATCATTCGAGCGGTGAAGCGACGTCCGAAATTTTCCTTTTTATTAATTTTATTTCTTGTTTTTTTTTTTTTTTTTAGGGATTTAGCCTTCAATGATCAGTATATTATGCAAAACTGGGATCTTATTATTTTATTACTTTCCAGAACAGCGGGCTTTGCTCGTCCTATGGATGAAGATCAAACTGCTCAAGTCTTGAAAAAGTAACCAATACATTAATTTCTTTATATATAGGGTCTATATAATAATCTGATAATTTTGTCTTTAATTTTTCAAAAAAAAATGTATATATTGCTGATATATCTTTATTGTAATCGAAACTGATCTTTTAATTTAGAGCCATTCTACACGAGCGTTTTTGCCGCGTTTTCAACGCTTCAAAAACGCGAGTCAAACAGAACTAAGGAGTTTAAATGAAAGCTTCTACAAGGGCGTTTTGAACGCGTTAGCTGGCGTTCGAGCGATTCTAACGCGTTAGAAACGCTTCAAAAACATGTTTAAAACGCGGCCATAGAAACGCATACAAAACGCGTTTACAAGGTGGCCATAGAAACGTGTAGGAAAACGCGTTTATAGGTGGCCATAGAAACGTGTAGGAAAACGCTCGTGTAGAATGGCCCTTAAAGTTTATACCTGACAAATTTTGGATAAGCAACAGTAGATGTGGAGTAGGGGTGTTTGAAAAAATTCATTTTTTTAGAGAAATTTATATTTAAGGTCTAATTAATTGATTTAAATAAAAAATTATGATGGAACTTGATGGGTAATGTAGGCTATATAGAGAGCAGTGGTTTCCAAACTATATTACAACGCCTCCCTTAAAAATATTTAATCGAATGACGAAACCCCCTAAAAAATAATACAAAAACAAAAATTTTTAATGCTAAAAAATATAAATAAACATAATTTTTTTTAAATTTATTATATTATTTTATTTATAAAATAAAACTAGCAATCATTTGGAAAATTTACTGTGACCAATATTCGCGCCTCCCCTTAGATTAGTCCGCTCTTCCATAGGGAGGCGCGCTTCCCAGTTTGGAAAACCTCACCACGCCCCTGGATAAACCACATTATTTTATACAGTTTGTATTCTTACATTTTTTTTTTTGTTTTTGAAAATTGAATAGTATTTGCGAACGGGCTTTATATAGAATATATTTAATTCTGATTTCAATTTTTTCTTATTTGATGTTTTGTTTTTTCTTTTTAATTAGACAAAATGACCTGGCAAAAGCAACAGAATTGATTCGAACAGGGTATTTATTTCATAGAGGTCTCGTTACTATAAAACCCGACGAACTTATGGAAGAATCACTAAAGGATGAAATGATTTTTGGCAATAAAATTTCTCTCCTTATTGGTGATTATCTTCTATCTTGTAGTGTTAATATATTGGGTCAACTAAAAAATCATAAGGTAAGAAGTTTTTTTATCTATCTATTCAGAAACTAAAAAGGTGGACACGAATTCACAACCAAACACAATCAAGATAAATGCATCATAACAAACAACTAGGGTTTTCAAAAACCAGCTACGAAAGAGAAAATTATACGAAAACCGTCTTTTTAGTATGACAATGAATGAAACGTGTCAGTTTGATACTTTTCTTCTGTTAGTTATTATGGACATTAGATCTTGGGATGTTTGGCAGAATATCTCTTTTAAAGAGAGTCAGTCGTCTGAGCCCTAGTACAAGAGACAAGAACTCATTCTGCTACGGACAAGAGGCTACTATCAAATGGACTGTTTATCATGAAAGTGGTGTAAGTCAGTGGCGTAGCGAGGGGGGAGCAAGGTGGGTCATCATGCCCCGGGCGCTACTCATAAAGGGGCGCCAAATAGTCCGCAAAACAAAAAATTTATAGATAATTTTTATTTTTATTATAATTGATTTAGTTGCCAGTGTAATATAAAAATGTTGTGTATTTTACATATAATAATATGGTTTTCGAATGGGGGGGAGCGCTAAAAAGGTATTGTGCCCCGGGCGCGGGTTAAGCTCGCTACGCCACTGGTCTAAGTCCATTTTTTTTAAAATGAGATATCACATAATTTATGCTTAAATTAATGTAAATTTTCTATGTATAACTAGCTAGTGGTAAATTTCTTGAAAAATTCCCATGTTTTGTTCAATTGAAAATTGGTCGGTGAATAGATTGTTTAATAAACAAATATGTTAACCTTTCATTTTCTCGAAACAATAGAAAATGAACTTATACCACTTTCAAAATAAATGGTCCAAATAACTATTAACTGTGAGGGATCTACGCAATTAAAAACAAAATTAATTTTTAAAGACTTGAACAGGGCCGCACCAAGGAAAACTTGCGCCCGGGGCCAAGATTTTAATTTGCACCTCCCTACCAAAAAAAATCATATTTTTTTATATAATTATTCTGCCCCCAAATTCTGGCGCCCTTGGGCCAATTCTAACGCCCCCCCCTTCACCATAAAGAGTGCTGCTACAACCTTTATTATAAATAATATAATTTCTTTTTGTAAAAATATACACTGCCAGGGCCCCTTCCTAAATGCGCCAGGGACCATCGCCCCCCTCCCTTGTTGCGGTACTGGACTTTTAAAAGCAAAAACCCGTATTTTGTTATTTTTTATTTAAATTGATTTGAGACGCTACCAAAATGGATGTAGTATCATTGGCCAAAGTTTTGTGAGTGGTGCCGTTTCAGGTAGGATGATTCGAATATTTAATTTTAATTAATTTTTAAAAAAAATTTAAAATGTCAATCAGAAAGTTGTAAATATGTCTTTTTTTAACCAAAAAAATTCGCCTTATTATTTCCGAGGTGCGGGTTTGATGGATGTCATTCTTTCTCTCCACTCCTCCCTAAACAAAGCTGTTGTCTCCGACAGGCGAAGTTCGGTCATATCAAGAAAAAGCGAGTGACACTCATGTGCCAAGGTACAATCGCCTTCCAGACTTGGGTAAGAAGGTTGTCGCAGTCAGTACTTCATTTTCATAAGAGCGCGTTTCATTTCACAATTTGCGGTGATAGTGGTAGGTGGAGGAATTTTTCACAACTGATTCCTGCAGTGTGTTAATGCCATTTTTCACAAATGTCCACTTCATTTCTGATGATGGACCCATCTTCTTTCTTAACCTGTTTAACAGCTGTGTTAGGTGGGCTTCTTCGTTGGCGGTGTTTTGCTAGACAAAAGACAGACATTCCCCCTCACCATGCATATCCCAAAATACGGATTCTCGGCCGACTGTCAAGGAGGTTTCTCTGCAGTAGAGCTGACTGTGGATCCATTGTGAGCAAAAGCAGCACCCAATTCGAAAAAAGTTTTTTTTTCATGACCAAATGTTCACACAAAATAATGTAAACAGTAACAAATGATATCTTCAAGATATCTGCTATCTCACCAACAAGCACACAAACAAAGATTACCCGAACTAACCAAATACTTTCTAAATCTCAAAGATTATAAAATATAGACTAAAGCGCCCCATACACACCGTACTTTAGTACGCGAGCCTGGCTCGGCTCGCCTTCAAACGAGCCAAATCCGCCCGTGTTGGGCTCTCACGAGCCGAGCCGAGCCTGGACAGATCCGTTTGTGCCTTCTGTCCGGCTCGGCTCGGCTCGGAAGCAGATCCGCACGTGTGTGGGCTCTCAAGGATCGGGCTCGTGCCTCAGATAGGGTATTTTAATTTATTTTTGGCTCGGCTCGGCTCGTGAGGGCCCACACTAGGGTGGCTCTTATTTTTCGAAGTTGGAAATTCGCTACCCCTAGTTTGGTGCCATTGCCAAAAAAAATAACCTGTGTAAAATTTCAGCTCAATCGGATAAGGGGAAAGGGTGCCCCAAGGGCCCTGAAAATCGAAAAAAAATCAGAAAATATTCATTTTATTTATTTATCTTGTTAAATATAAATTATATACAAAAAAGTGTTATATAAAAGTTGTAGATCTATAAAAAATACACATAATAACATCTATCAGTTTTTTATGTGCGGCTAACGGTTTCAGAGAAAACCGCGAAAATCAATTTTTACTTTCTCTTACCTATACAAGTAATATATATAGAGAGAGAAAATATTTGGTTTCATGTAATAAATTTGATGTCGAGATTTTGATGGATATACACGTTTTGAGATCCCCTGAGTCCAAAAAAATGGTTTATGCAACATGGTCTGTCTCGGTGGGGGTGGGGTGGAGGTGGGGGTGGGGGTGTTTTGTGAACAAAATATCTCATGAACGAAAAGAGCTAGGAGGTTGAAATTTTATATTTAATTAAAGTACCCCCCTGGCACATGACACGAAGCTTTAGAACAAAATCGGCCAAGAAGTACTAGTACTTTGCTGATGTACTTTTTCAGTTTTTTTTATTTTCGATTTTCTCAAAATTCGTTCTAACGATTTTGATTAAAATTCATAAATCAATTATGTTTTAGATGATCTTTGAAATATATATTCTCATTTTGTCCTTGAAATATTTTGAAGCACACATTACTCTTGTACTTCATAGAAAGATAGGATCAATGGTTCTCATGATAACAAAATATAAATATTTTTTTATATTTATAAATTTTACATTTTAAAATTCACATGTACCATAATTTTGGACACTAAATATATGTTGACTCGAAAAATCTGGTGTGATAAGCATAGAACACAACTTTCAAATAATTTTTTTATCATGAGAACCATTGATCCTATCTTTCTATGAAGTACAAGAGTAATGTGTGCTTCAAAATATTTCAAGGGCAAAATGAGAATATATATTTCAAAGATCATCTAAAACATAATTGATTTATGAATTTTAATCAAAATCGTTAGAACGAATTTTGAGAAAATCGAAAATAAAAAAAACTGAAAAAGTACATCAGTAAAGTACTAGTACTTCTTGGCCGATTTTGTTCTAAAGCTTCGTGTCACGTGCCAGGGGTGTACTTTAATTAAATATAAAATTTCAACCTCCTAGCTCTTTTCGTTCATGAGATATTTTGTTCACAAAACACCCCCACCCCCACCTCCACCCCACCCCCACCGAGACAGACCATGTTGCATAAACCATTTTTTTGGACTCAGGGGATCTCAAAACGTGTATATCCATCAAAATCTCGACATCAAATTTATTACATGAAACCAAATATTTTCTCTCTCTATATATATTACTTGTATAGGTAAGAGAAAGTAAAAATTGATTTTCGCGGTTTTCTCTGAAACCGTTAGCCGCACATAAAAAACTGATAGATGTTATTATGTGTATTTTTTATAGATCTACAACTTTTATATAACACTTTTTTGTATATAATTTATATTTAACAAGATAAATAAATAAAATGAATATTTTCTGATTTTTTTTCGATTTTCAGGGCTCTTGGGGCACCCTTTCCCCTTATCCGATTGAGCTGAAATTTTACACAGGTTATTTTTTTTGGCAATGGCACCAAACTAGGGGGTAGCGTCAAAAAAAATCTCAAAAAAATTTTTCCCCAGTAGTAGCTAAGAGCCACCCTAGGCCCACACACATGCGGATTTGGCTCGTTTGAAGGTCTCGCGAGCCCGGCTCGTTCGCGTGTGTGGTGAAAAATTGCCGGATCCGGCTCGCGTACAAAAGTACGCCGTGTAAGGCCTTAATAGTAACGAGTACATTTTATTTTATTTTAGATTTCAGAACTCATGAGTCTTGCTTTTGGAATTTTACCCCAAAATGATTTTATTGGTAGAAGAGATAAACAAAACATGCCCCTTCCATTCACATTAGATAATCTTGACGTTGTTCAAGAATGGGAAAAAAGAAATATCGGGCCCGATAGTTTATTAGGCAATGCGTGTTTATTGGTCTTAATGTTGGCTGGCTACAGTGAAGAACTCCAACAACAAGGATATAAATTTGGAAAACATTATGCTTTGGCCTGGCAGGTAATTGAAAAGAATTCATGATTGGTTTAACCAAAGCGAAGATCGGAGCAATCAACAAAATTTAAATCTTTTTTTAGTCATATATGGATTTACTTCCATTTCTTGAGAGTAAATATCAGCAAGGAACAACTTTCAATCTCACTTCCGCTCCAGTACTTTTTCATCTGCGTCAAGATCCTTCGCTTTTTACGGAAATAGAAAAAGGAGTGGAATCAGTAGACAACGTCGATTTTAAAAAGGTAATTGAATTTATTTTTATAAATTGAACGTGAGTTATCAATCACAATCTGTGATTCTCTGATGGAGAAACGAAAATTCAGTTCTCAACAAAATTTAAAAAAATTTGGTGTTGGCTGTGTCTTCTACCCAGCCGGTGGCCTTTTGACGTGACAACGTCTTTTGCCTGACTTCAAACAAAACATGTTTATATATTTTCATAGAAACAATATAGGACAGGTGTGCAAACTTTTATCCATTAAGGGAAATTTATGTTTAAAAAATGAGGTTTTTCGAGAAAAAAATTGATTTTAGATTAGGAGAGGACTCTTCCAGGGACACAGCAGCCAAGTAAAAATAAAAAACGTTATATCCTGTCGCCGACGTTCACTTGCTGTTCCAATATAGTTTAAGTCGCATAGTTGGTTGTTGAATGGTTCTTGTTTATTGCACTTTTTTATAACGATGCAATTGTACAAACATGTTTATGCATGATATTAATATACAGTACCACACCACCTATACTTATTTTTGACAATTCTGCTTGCCCTGAAGATGAGTACGACTAGCGCTCGAAACGTCGGCGACAGACTATAACGTTTTTTATTTTTACTTGGCTGCTGTGTCCCAGGAAGGCTCCCGTCCTCTCCTAATTGAATATCTACAGCCA